>JBAWJQ010005921.1:0-30591 GCA_037783105.1 Bactrocera zonata | reverse complement strand
CACATAAACCTTTAATGAGGCAACAAATATTCACATTTGAAATATCTTATGTATTCATACACATATTATATAAAACCTTTCGAAAATGTAGCATACACATTTTTATTTCAACTTTATTCAAATTAATTACCTACAGTTGGCTTTCAACTCATTTTTTATCGCTGTAGTTGGTATTGGTTCGCCGACTAGCAAATGTAAATTCAGTGTTTCTTTCAAGATTTGGTTGCAAACACCACTACGAGGTAACAATTCTGCAAATTTTTCTCGTATTTTGTACAGTCCTCTTTGCCTTTAGACTTTGAGACCTTTATTTGTGTTTATGGGTATCTACTTATAAAAAAACGAGCCTGGTTAAACGTAAAAATATTGCTGAGTTGCTTAACTACATATACATGAGCACTCAGGCTTAAAAAACTGTACGTTTTTTCAAAATCAAATGTGATTCTTGTAACTTAAATGGTTTAGCAGATATGTACATTAAAATTGTTAGAGGGCGGGGATACTCCCATTTTTTTTTAACTTTTTGTGCACATTTGGCCCTTGACACTGCGATCGTCATTACTAAATTACAGCTTTATAACTTGATCTAGCGCTGAGTTAAGGCACTTTATATGTTTTCGGTTAAGGGCGATTTGTGGGCGTGGTAGTGGTCCGATTACGCCCATCTACGAGCTCGAATTTTTTTTTACACTTAGGAACCAACGTAGCAAGTTTCATACATATACATCATATTTTCAAGTTCCAGCTTCCGCGGACGGACAGACAGCCAACCGAATAACAACTATTCTCGTCATCCTGATCATTTATATTTTCAGGTGAGTTTTTCTTCATATATCGTTCAATGTATGACTTATCTCAATGAATTTTTACTCATGACAGTGTACCTTTGTGCTAAAATATATATAATTGATGAGAAAAAGCGTGACCTAGGCCCCATATAGCTATTACCAGGATTTTTGGTCCCGGTTGATATCGCTTCATATGATTGGTGATTGTATGTGAGGTACCTTAATGAAATCCAAAGAAAATTATTTGGTACGTGGCATGATAATAGTCAATGGCTAAAATCGGGTCCAACTCCCTTATTTTGCAGAAAATGATTTTTGTTTTTCTAACAAACCTTTTGGTGAGTATGGGGAGGATGTTTATGTGGAGGACTTGTGGTTTTTTCAAGAAGACAGCCAATGGAAGATAGCGGATAGAGTCATGTGGATGATGGAGTCATGTATAGAAGTTCAGGCAAGTGAGGAAAGTTCTCTGATCGCAATTCACTTGGGAGTGGCCAGAAACGATTCTTATATATAAAACTCAAGCAGCTCACGACTTCCGGTCTTTGACAAGTATCCTCTGGGTAGCCTAAGAACATCCGGTTGAAGGCGAGCTAAAGTGAGAAGGCGGAATATTCCCTACTTAGGGTTGTGACCCCCCTTTTGATGACGACCATGGCAAATGAATTAAGGACTTGCAACTGGAATGTCCGGTCCCTTAATTGGGAAGGTGCCGCAGCCCAGCTCGTTGATGTCCTCGTGAAAATAAAGGCTGACATCACCGCCGTCCAAGAATTGCGATGGACGAGACAAGGACAGAGACAAGTAGGTCCTTGTGACATTTACTACAGTGGCCACATAAAGGAGCGCAAGTTTGGTATTGGATTCGTGGTGGGAGAGAGACTCCGTCGCCGAGTACTATCATTCACTCCGGAGAATGAACGTCTAGCCACAATCCGCATCAAAGCGAGGTTCTTCAACATATCGCTGATTTGCGCCCACGCCCCGACGGAAGAGAAGGACGATGTGGCCAAAGATGCCTTTTATGAGTGCTTGGAGCGCACTTATGAGAGATGCCCCCGCCACAATGTCAAAATCGTGCTTGCCGACTTTAACGCCAGGGTGGGCAAAGAAGGTATCTTTGGCACTACGGTCGGTAAATTCAGTCTCCACGAGGAAACATCCCCAAATGGGTTGAGGCTGATCGAGTTCGCCGGGGCCCGAAATATGGATATCTGTAGTACTAGATTCCAACATAAGAAGATTCATCAAGCTACCTGGCAGTCTCCGGATCGAAAAACCACCAACCAGATCGATCATGTTATGATAGACGGAAGACACGTCTCCAGTGTTTTAGATGTGCGTGCGCTCCGAGGTCCTAACATCGACTTGGACCACTATATTGTTGCAGCCAAGATTCGCACCCGCCTCTGTGCAGCAAAAAACGCACGCCAACAAACACAAGGAAGGTTCGACGTCGAGGAGCTGCAGTCCCAACAGACAGCCGAACGATTTTCTATGCCCAATCCTTAAAGAAGGAGACCCCACA
The DNA here is from genome assembly GCA_037783105.1 of Bactrocera zonata. NCBI lineage: Eukaryota > Metazoa > Arthropoda > Insecta > Diptera > Tephritidae > Bactrocera > Bactrocera zonata. Next base: position 28,275 of record JBAWJQ010005921.1, on the reverse strand, counting down.
ATCTGCGCCAACTACCGTGGGATAAGCCTCCTCAACATCGCGTACAAGGTTCTATCAATCGTATTGTGTGAAAGATTAAAGCCCACCGTCAACAAACTGATTGTACCTTATCAGTGTGGCTTTAGACCTAGGAAATCAACAACCGACCAGATATTCACTATGCGCCAAATCTTGGAAAAGACCCGCGAAAGGAGAATCGACACGCACCACCTATTCGTCGATTTCAAAGCTGCTTTCGACAGCACAAAAAGGAGCTGCCTCTATTCCGCGATGTCTGAATTTGGTATCCCCGCAAAACTAATACGGCTGTGTAAACTGACGTTGAGCAGCACCAAAAGCTCCGTCAGGATCGGGAAGGACTGTCGGCCTGGAAATCCAACGCAGGATTACTCTTGCCAACAGGTGCTACTTTGGACTGAGTAGGCAATTGAAAAGTAAAGTCCTCTCTCGACGAACAAAAGCCAAACTCTATAAGTCGCTCATAATTCCCGTCCTGCTATACGGTGCAGAGGCTTGGACGATGACAACAACCGATGAGACGACCTTAAAAGTTTTCGAGAGAAAGGTTCTGCGAAAGATTTATGGTCCTTTGCGCGTTGGCCACGGCGAATATCGCATTCGATGGAACGATGAGCTGTACGAGATATACGACGACATTGACATAGTTCAGCGAATTAAAAGACAGTGGCTACGCTGGCTAGGTCATGTTGTCCGGATGGATGAAAATACTCCAGCTCTGAAAGTATTCGACGCAGTACCCGCTGCGGGAAGCAGAGAAAGGGGAAGACCTCCACTCCGTTGGAAGGACCAAGTGGAGAGGGACCTGGCTTCGCTTGGAATATCCAATTGGCGCCACGTAGCGAAGAGAAGAAACGACTGGCGCGCTGTTGTTGACTCGGCTATAATCGCGTAAGCGGTGTCTGCGCTAGTAAAGAAGAAGAAGAAGCCAATGCAATTATCAAATTACGGAATTGTTAAAATAAAACGCGTTTAAATATCACTCAGCTCTGGTTGGTAATTTATGATTTCATTTATTTTCCTTATTCTAATTCATCCACTTTCAGAACTGTGTTCTATATATATGTACATTGGGGTGCTTTTTTATTTCAAATTTTAGAGATTTCTTACCCCTCAGATGTTAGTAATGGACAAAACAAAAATCTTCCCTCAAGCCAGGCTTAACTCTAATGGGTCGCTATTGTTTTTTGGGTTCCCATTCATTTAACATAATTTTTGTTATTTCAATGAAACAAACATTTCACCAATTAATTTCGTTTCTCAAAAATATTCAGGAAGTTGGCTTTTCAAACTTGAAAAATTCCCGCGACAAACTTATTATAAGAGTATATTCGTATGTAATGGCGATAATAAATATAAATATTTATAATATTATTATATTGATGTATGCATTTACAAAAATATTTTATTTACAATTGTAGTCGAAAAGAACTGTTAAGAAATCTGAACAAGAATGAAACTTTGATGAGCGCATTAACACCGCTACTCGGATTTTTGTAGTGCACTGTGAAGTCTCTGGTGTATGGAGATAAGTCTGATGCGATTTACACCTTAGAAGAAAATAGTAGAGGCATTATTGCTGTCTTACTATTCAAATTGGTGCAAAAAGAGTCGAAAAACGAGTATATTGGTTCGAATTTATTTCAGCCAGTCTCGAAAGTCACTTGCTCGAAATATAATGGCAAACCCTTTTCTGTATAATAAGGCTAAATTCTTGACCACTGTATTAAATTATATGCGTTTTATTTCTTTTTGAAAATTACATCCCGAAACAAAAGTATTAGCTGTGTAACAAGTTGCGAGAGTATAAAAAGCCCTATTTATGTGAGTAGACATCGAATTCTTCAGTGCAGGTAAAGCTTAAAGATTTAACATATGGACGCTTTACTTTAATGTATAGTGTTAAGCAATTTTGGCATTTCTGTTCTGGTTTTATTTCAATTTATTTGATAAATTACTTAAAATTGTAGTTAAGTTTGCAGTGAATATTTATTTGATATAATATATATGTGAGTTTCTTTGCCGCTTAATAACACATTCCATTCATATAATATTATTTCTATATGCCATAAGACATAAAAGTATATATAATACTAAACATAAAAAAACGTGTCAGGATCATTACTTTGTACCTATATGCATACGTTTGCACATTATAGATATAAGTAATGGCCTATAAAGAAATCTGCATGCATTTGTTCCCACTATCACCGGTTGAAATTAACATATGCATACAAATATATACATATAATATACCATAGTCATACTCTGCGTATACTGAACTTAGCTGATTTCAAGTGCCATCGTATTGGCTTGGATGTTAATGAAAGTGGCACAAGTGCATATATGATTGCATTATGCCATATTCACGTTTAAATAAAAGGGTGTGTGTACAAATTTATACACCGTAACATACATCCTCACTAAATGTTCACAATTTTGGAAATATAAACAGATGAGCGGCGAAGTATCCACTTAAGCTTTTGTTGGTCAGATTAGCATTAATGTAAACATTTAGGTCAAAAAAATATATACTTATGCATCATACAGCTTATCGGTTTTTTTTCTGCATGCTCCGGGGCAACACTCTGTTTGCTTGTTGTGACAGTTGGCTGACTGAAAGGACAGCATCACCCTCACAATCACGAAATATTGTGAAAGTATTATAAGTAAGGCACGTGAGTTTCAAGCATGAATTAAAAAACAAACTTAACTGGCCGGTGAATGAACATGCATAAAATGTTTCAGCTTTGATCTTTCAAGTAAAAAAATTAAAAAACTAAAATTTAGCCAAGAAAATAAAATGCACTGATTTCATGGTCGATATGCAGTTCGATAAAAAAGGAGGAAATAAGATTTAAAAAGTTAGGTTTCTGAAATTTTTTGAAATATCTGCAAAACTTTTTAATAAAGCGAAATTGTGTTATAAAGGATCTACCCGATTTAAACCAAATTTGGCTACTGTCACTTTTGGAAAACAATGAAATTGATACTTTTTATTTCATATAAGATATATCAAATTTAAATCAATATAAGAAAACAAATTTTATCACGATATGATATCTATTGGTTAATTCAATTCTTAAAATTCGCAATTCTTCGCAAACCTTCTTTCTGGTGTAGTTTGTTGATTTTCGCTTAAACTAGAAGTGTATTTTACGTAATGACGGTATATGCTAACGTAAATATGGAATGCTCTTCTCCAAACTAAACCTGCCTGCGAACTTCGGTTAATTTTATACTTCAATATTTCCAGACGGTAAAACTACAAATCAAGGGAATCATATGAGGGGAAACATACAAGAAGGTGGTCTATAGAAAATTAAAAAAGATGACGACAAAAAGACTTTCAAAATTTTCAAAGTGTATTCCCAAGAGCGCTAAGTTCACTTTATTTGTAAATTGTAGATCTTATTTGTTATTCAAACGTTTTGAAAATACAGCACTGAAAAGATATTTTGAAAATATATTTTGTTGCTATGTATTTAATCTCTTTCAAGCAATGACCCTATTTCCGTTACATATATAAGCCTTCATTTCTACCAAAAAATGTCTCCAATCAATAATGAAATAAATAAATTTTTGCAATTGAAAAACTGATCTTGGTCTTACTATTCTTTAAAAATAGTATAGTAAAAGTATTAGCAAAATTTAAATTCCGAAGTAGAAGTCAACAATTTGCATACTTCGAATTTACAGATTTTTGTTTATGCTTACAAATTCCGTTTTATGTGTATATACCCTGTAAAGCGAAATATGAAAAACAGAATTCTAAATAAAATGCTTAAGAAAAAACATCATAAATGTAAGCAATACTCGGTCACGCATAAAAATTACTTTATTGCCAAGATAACCACAAAACAAATATAAGGCAACAATACAATGACTTATTACGGGCAATCTACCAATCTACCAACGAGTGAAAAGAGCAAAAGACAGTAATAACAGGACACAATGACAGTGAACAAAAGATAGTCTGCAACGACAAATATGCTGCCAATAAAATGCCTGAGGTGCTGCTGATTCGCAAAATATCATTCTTAAATCAAACAACTTATGAATCATGGAGAAAATAAAATATGCGTACAACAACAGGATATCGTTCACGAAGAATATGAAGTGAATATGTTCAGGTCATCTGATATGCAGTAAATAACCCCAAAAGAAAAACAAAAAAATTTTGTACCCATAAATACACGGTTGATTTAGGGTGATTCAAAAAGAAAAAAAATTTTTTTTTTTCAATTGGTACTCGCAAAAATAGGTTCCTAGACACCTCTAAGAAAGCCTCTCCAAATATGAATTTTTAATTGTAACGGGAAGGTCCTCCGCCTAACGGTTTTCTATTTTTTCTTATTATCAGATAGAAACATTTATATCTCGCTTCCAACTACTTGAAAAAATATCTTGTTAATTAGGCTTTGTAGGAAATTGAATGCTCTAAAATATGGTCTCTTATGATTTTTTCGTAAACCCAACCGTTTAAAAGATATTAATGGTTGAAATTTGACTATTTTTGGAAAAATTCTTTATTTCTTATTAATTTTATAACTCAATGAAAAAAAATTATTATGAATGATTAAACACATATGTAGTTTTGTAGGAAATTTACTGCTCTATAAAAATGGTCTACTATGATTTTTCGATTAAGTTAAGCGTTTACGAGATATTCATCGTCAAACATCAATGCTGCAGTTTGATAGCGCAGTTTTCATTGCTATGAAAATTTCAAAGAGCCAACATATCCCATTTGAACATATGCTTACGGCATTTTCAATTCGGTAATATGAAATTAAGAAGAGCGAGTATTAAGACAGCTTTGTTTTATTATTAAAAATTAGTTGGGCACGTTTGGTTACATTAAAACAAAAAAATAGTGCATTTTTTTAAAATATAATTACTGTAAATAATTTGCTTTTTTGCAGTTTGGGTATTTTCTTCGATGTTCTTTGATCACTTGCAATAAGTATTGGAATTGCTCTTCATTTTTTGTCAAGCATTGATTATATTCACTAACTAATGCAACTGCTCGTTCTGCTGAATCATTAACAACTTTCAATTGGTTAAAGTATTCTTTATTTTCAATGTAACTGTCATTAGTAGGCCACGATTCAATATCTTTATTAAGGAAGTCATACGGTAAATCAAATATTTTAAAGAGATTTAAAGACTTATTAGAAACAAAGTCACTCAGACTTTTCTGCGTTAATGAATTCAAATCGTTTTTATCAATTATAAATTTTTTAACTTTAGAATCTGTACCGTTACGAGTATTAACAGCTCCACAATTCCAATAGTGAAGAAATTTTTTGACTGCATTAGGAGCTCCACTAGTTGGAATCTGATTTTTCTCCACACTTCAATAACTTGGTCAACTGTATTTTTAGCACTTTGTTTGATTTTATACTTTAAAACTTTAAGATGATAGAAAAACACACGCATAACCTCTTTCACATTCGGTAACTTACGTTCCGAAATTCTTTGTGTAGGTATTCCGATAAAACGTATTTCTTTATTCATTGTAGGTTAATTGATGATAAATAAATTTATGTGATGATAATAAGACTTACATATTTGAAATGAATTATTTTATTACGTATGCAAGTTGATCAGTTTTAGGAACACTGAAAATACGCTATTAAATGAATTTATTTTATCATTTGTGAAATGCCGTCGGGTAGGTAGGTAGATGATATAGCGTACGTTTTGAGCTCTTGAACCCCTTAAAATAAGATAACACAAAGGATAAAGATCCTTTGTTTACAAATGTATTTCTGGGAAAAATAAGATAATACAAAGGATAAAGATCCTTTTTTACAAACGTATTTCTGGAAAAAATAAGATAATACAAAGGATAAAGATCCTTTTTTACAAATGTATTTCTGGAAAAAATAAGATAATACAAAGGATAAAGATCCTTTTTTACAAATGTATCTCTGGAAAAAATAAGAATTCATATATTTGGACTACTAGATAATAATTCTAGCATAAATTTTATATACCATTTAAAATAATAAATTTAAATTGAGAAATGATATATTCCCAACCCAATTTGCATAATTTTTCTGTAAATTAACAATATTAAACTAAATATTATTTTTTTGAAAATTGTTATTTTGAAAATGTACTATATTTTTATAATACAACAAAGCTGTCTTAATACTCGGTCTTCTTAATTTCATATTACCGAATTGAAAATGCCGTAAGCATATGTGCAAATGGGATATGTTGCCTCTTTGAAATTTTCATAGCAATGAAAACTGCGCTATCAAACTGCAGCATTGATGTTTGACGATGAATATCTCGTAAACGCTTAACTTAATCGAAAAATCATGGTAGACCATTTTTATAGAGCAGTACATTTCCTACAAAACTATGTGTTTAATCATTCATAATAATTTTTTTTCATTGAGTTATAAAATTAATAAGAAATAAAGAATTTTTCCAAAAATAGTCAAATTTCAACCATTAATATCTTTTAAACGTTTGGGTTTACGAAAAAATCATAAGAGACCATATTTTAGAGCATTCAATTTCCTACAAAACCTAATTAACAAGATATTTTTTCAAGTAGTTGGAAGCGAGATATAAATGTTTCTATCTGATAATAAGAAAAAATAGAAAACCGTTAGGCGGAGGACCTTCCCGTTACAATTAAAAATTCATATTTGGAGAGGCTTTCTTAGAGGTGTCTAGGAACCTATTTTTGCGAGTACCAATTGAAAAAAAAAAAATTTTTTTTTTGAATCACCCTAATATACATACTATATATCATCACACCACAAAGACCCTGTGTTTAAAGTTTTCTGTTCTGTTGCTTTCGAAATTTCTATTTTAGTTTGTTCCTTTTTGCGTTTGTGAATTAAAATCTATTAGTTTGTGACACCAATCACTTAATGACAGTTATCGTTAGCTGACTAGTCCGTAAATTTTTCAGTAATCGATCTGAAATCAATAATTTTCTCTCAAAAAACTGCTTATTGTCGAAACTCCTGATATGGGACAACTATAGCAAAAATGATCGAATTCGAATTTGACGAAGTATTTTCGTCAATGCCAATCTGCATATTTACCAATTGGGACTCTTGCGAAAACTCCTAAGGCCGACTCATAGATGTTGTAGCAGGACTGGAATAACGAGTGACTTATAGAGTTTGGCTTTTGTTCGTCGAGAAAAGACTTTACTCAGTCCAAAGTAGCACATGTTGGCAAGAGTTATTCTGCTTTGGATATCAAGGCTGATATTGTTGTTGCTGTTAATGCTGGTTCCAAGATAGACGAAATTATCTACAATTATATTTCGCCTTGCCCACGTTCACTGCCAAACCCATCTGATTCACTTCCTTATTCAGTTTCAATGATATTAATATCATATTGGAATTGCTCAACGTCAGCTTACACAGCCGCATTCATATAGGCATAAAGGCAGCTACTTTTTGTTTTAATCTTTCACACAATACGCTCGATAGAACCTTATACGCGATGTTGAGGAGGCTTATCTCACAGTAGCTGACGCAGATTGTGGGGTCTCCCTTTTTATGGATTGGGCATAGCACACTTAAATTCCAATCGTTTGGCATGCTTTCGTCCGACCATATTTTGCAAAGAAGCTGATGCATGCTTCTTATCAGTTCTTTCCCGCTTGTTTGAATAGCTTGGCCGGCAATCCATCGGCTCCGCAGACGGGTAATTGCTATTCGAACTTCTTCATGGAAAGAACAGCCGCCCGATACCTCTCGTTTTTGATACTGATTTACATAATACTTTATATTCGACACTAATTAAAAATATATTCAATATTGTGCCTTCACTTAATGTCGTTAAGATAATATGCCTGTTGATCCATACACAAATACACATACAAATAATAGAAAACTCGAAAATGATGACATAGTCAGAAGGGAGTTTAAACAAAAATTCACTGTAATCAACAAAATATGCGATAATTTTATTGAGATATGACACATATGTATAAGAATATGTATAGGAATTGATTCTAATGGGTTGTAGTTAGCCAAAAGGTACCGAAGGTACAGAAAAATGTCAACCATTTTGAGAAGAATGATAACCCTCATTAAAGGAACTATTTGAACTCAGTTTTATTCTAATATTTTCATTGAACCCTCATTTTTTGTTGTGAATTGAAAAGACCAGATGGAATTCGAACTGGCGAAAATTCGGTAATTTAAAGTGATCCAGTAAGTATTGAGGTGTAGCATTTTACCTAATTGTGGGAGGTGCCACTACCGACTCGTCCTGCTGAAATTATTTAGCATAGATGTGCTTGTTTTTGACCCCTCAATGATTCGCCAATAATAAGAGGGTAATTTGCTTGTAGCGCTCTCTATTTACAGTAAAGTTAGAAATTGAGGTTAGGTGATGTAGTTTTCAAAAGTATGCCCTTATAATACTTTCTTAAACATGGCCCTTCTGATGCTGACACTTTCTGTTTACCAGAGAGCCCAAAACACTTTTCAGGATTGCTCACAATCGGAACATATGTTTATTTTCTTTGCCTGCTTGTTTGACAACTATCTCTAAAAAAATGTTGTATATTTAAGAAAATTCTCTACATTAATTTCTTAAAAATGAAGTTCAACAAATAATTACATTCAGAGACATGGCATTGGTATGAAAGAAATATTTTCTACAATTTTAGTTTTTGTCTTCTCCTTAATCTTAAGTATTAGTAAGTATTTGCCAAATATTATATTTTCTTAGAATTAAGCAATACTGCTGAAACAATAAATGTGATTAAATTAATGCTCAACTGACAAAATTGAATGACTATAAAATAAATACCAAAACCCAAAACCTTATCCGATTTGTCAGGCAGTTATGCCACGAAACAAGGTAGCAGCACGTGCTTAAAATTTGTATCATTTATGAAATAATATCCAAAGTATATTAAACAACTCCATAAGAATGCTATAGAGTGCGAATTTGATATGAGATTAATTTAATACTCCAAATAGACACTTACATTATAATTTTTGCGATAAATGACTAATGTATGTACATATATGGTTTGTGAAGTAATGACTACAGTTAAGTTTACAGCGGTAATGTCTGAATAGAAGAATACCAAGCATATTTTACTTACATTAGGTTGTCAAAAAGTCTTGCGGTATTTTTATTGAATCAATTCGTGTGGCACCCATACATCGAGCTTCTTAATGACTCCAAGCTTCTTTAAATGGTTTATAACGGTTTGATGACTACTACTCTCACCTTACAGATTAATAATACTACACTCTTCAATTTTATGCACATACCATATTTACCTTATGAATTTTGTTGAAAATATTTTTGAGTTTCTGAAGTTCATAATATTTGTTATCCTAAGAAATTTTCCGTTTCTTTTCATTCCAATTCTATTTTGTCGCATCAAATGTTGTCAAATCGATATGTTCTAAATTACATTCAATTGGGATTAGTCTTTTCCATAGTGACACGTGGTACACATAAATAATTTTATAATGCATCACGTACTAAAAATCTCATTAAAATCCGGAAGAGAAGAGGTAGTGCATAGAGTAATGTAATATTAATATGTGGTGTGCATACTTATGTAAAAGTAAAGAAATAAAAGTCTCAGGCTCAAATTGACGTTTACTATATACAATTTGTGCCAATGTATATAATCTTACAGTAAGCTTTTAAGAACTTTATTTACGTAAACATGTTACGTACATCATTTTAATTAAATTATGAAACTATGCTGTTCGAATACCTGAGGCACTTGAATTTATGACACTTTGACACTTTCATTAGTGTTAAGGAATCGAAGCTATCTTAGACATGTCTTCAAATTTTATTTGAAACATCGTCTAGTAAATGATGAAACTAATTTCCGGTTTTTTACACAAAAGAATTGGACTTTAATAAAATCTCCATTTCAGTTAAAACAATTGACTTATATACAGATCTTTTTACATCAACGTATGTACATATGTACATACATATGTCTGCTAGTTTCAGTTGGGAAATGTAATTTTCGACAGATATGACATGTCCAGGAAATTAGTTTCATGAATACGAAAAGGTCAAGCTTAGTAGAGATGTTTCGAATTAAATTATATAACTCTTGAAATGCTTTCAGAAAAGTTTACTGGTTGTTAAAATAATATTGTAATTTTACTATTTTGTTGCTGGAGTGGTGATGTGGCGAATAATATGGTAGGTATACATGGTATTGGTATGATTTCTCCCATTTTTGGAAGGAAGTTAACAAAATCTTATATGTTTATTCTACGAAGAATCTTGTTGTTATGAAATGTCACTCATTGTGTAAATGATTAGAAATTAGGCCGTATTTATGTTTTCAAAATAGGTCGGAAGCTAAGTTATTAAAAAAACTCAAGATATTGTTATTATGATTTGACTTAGATATATATTATAAGTACGGTATTGAAGGCAAGTTTTTAAGGAAAGAGGTTTACAAAGAAACAGATAATTTATAATTTTAACCATTTGTAATATTTAAGTTTATCATACTCCATTATCTTAAGTGCACAAACTCCATTCAAATAAAAGTAAATTTAAATGTATGTACTATATAATTTTACGAAGTTTTAGAATAATAGAGAAAGGAGAGCTGGTGAGGAGAAAATACGAAAACATTCTAAGGAAAGCAAAACATACTACAATTATTTTAAAATGTAAAATCTTTAATATAAATATACATATACATATATAGAACTGATTATGTCTATGCAAAAATGTCTATTTTATAGATGCCTTTGTCACTTTTTTGAAATCATAAATCATATCTACGATAGAGATTTTAACCATAATATCCGTATCACTCATACTCACCCTTACAAATATTCTTTTCAAATAAATCTTTTATAGTTCAATGCTTTGTATACAATTTCATAGGTATATCTGGGATAAGAAGAAATTTTATTTAACGCCATACAATTATTACTCCGTTTCGCACACACAATTTCTTAATTTGTCACTCAGATTCATTCACCTTATTTTTACTCTTTTCACTATGTGGTGTTGTGAAATGCCTTCTAATATTGAGTGATTTTCTTGTTCTAAGTGATATGTATTTGTAGTATTTCCTTGTCCCTTTTGACATGTACGGCACATTAAGAAAAAGTGCATGAAAGTCTCCTTATATTTCTACCTTGGAGCCATTTGGTCACTTCACCATTTTGTTTATTTTCTTAAAGTTACAAAATATACTTCAAAGAGTAAACCACTTTTATTCGGACGAAAACACATATGCATTTAGATTAGGTACATTTTCTATAGTGACCTTTATAGTTTTGTGTATACAATTGTTAAAGTTAGTTCTCGAAAAATATGCGTATACAATAAGTTTTTGCAGAAATGAAGGAAAACTTTGTAACTTGCGTTGGGAAAGGCAGGAACTGTGAGTTATATATTAAGGCATTCGAATGCTTATAATTTATGTTTACAAATCATATTACTTCTTCGCACAGCTCCCATGTGTACCCACTAATATATTCATATACACAACTGCTTTTATATTCATTGATTTAAAGATTTAATCATTACAGTTTCTGCCAAAGAATACATATCTGTGCTTTTATTTTTTGGTAAAACTTTGGTTTTGTAAAGGTTATGAAGCGAAATCTTTTGAAGTTAAAAGGACTAAGTTAAAAGTAAACTTTTTCTGCTTGAGACCCTTTTACTTGTCATTACTTGTTATCATAATACCCATTATCATAAAACTGTATCAAGTGCATTCATAAAGACTTTGTAACCATTTAAATTCGTTTCCATAATGATAATAGCGTAGCTTGCTTAACTTCGTAAAGCAAACACTAGACGAGTGCATTGAATTACCATATTCTGAGTATATTTCACCACCAATTTCAGATAAGAACGGGGTTAGCAAAATAAGAAATCCGGGAAAAAGAATGCAAATGAGATTGAAATGTGAACTTTATTTATGCTGTAGGGCAGTTCAGTGTACATTCCGAACTGGGATATAAGACAGATACATGCTTACATACTTATATATTTATGACAGATATATAAATCTGCCGCTGTATCCATAAGAAAACAATGTATTTATTGGTTCGAATACGCAGTAAATACTTTTGATGACAAATTAGTGGACTTAGTCCGTCCGTGTTCCGTCCAGCCAGCTGCCCAAACTGTAACTTCAATAAAACTTTAGATATCATACTGAAACTGCTTACAAATTACACTAATAAAGTTACGTAGCGTAAATATTATAAGAACTACTACCGATAACGGTACTGTTAAAACTAATAAAAGAGCAATAAATCAATAACTATATACGCCAAATCTAAAATTTCACGTGGAGCTTGTCACTAGTTTGACACATCGCCACTGGAAAACATCAAGGTCAACGCAACGGTAATCTCAATAGGCAAGAGCATAAGTGTCATAGATTACGGGATTTAACTAGCACCAACAGCGTTGTCGAAGAAGGTTTAAACAAGCAATATGTGACTTTCCGTTTTTTCGGCGCTATGTAGATCCTCCCGGCTTATAGTACATAAATACAAATACCCACTTTAACTAAATTAGTGGTATCAAATTTAACTTACTTGAGTAACAACTTTAATATCATAGATGAAGTGAGTAGGTTAAAAGTTCTTAAGCATCTGTTAGCAAAATTAATGCTAAAATTGTCAACTGGATGCACGACATTGCGTATACGCAACTTTTAATTATAATGTTCCTTTAGAATCTTTAAACAATATTAACAATTATGTACAAAATATACTAAAAATGTAGCTGAATTAATTCAATATATGATTTAAAAATAATTTTAAGTCTATTAAGAATACATATATAGTATGTATATTACAGTATACATACATATAAGCGACCTTATACAAGAGCATCTGATTTTAATGTCAAAAAAAAATTTTGTTTATGATCAGAAAGATTTCTAATGAAATTCTATATTCTTCTTTATAGCTTACGCGGTTATAGCGCACAATCCTGGGGAGGGATGTGTCTCCTTCTTACATAAACTCTCCTTTAAACGGGTGTTTTCTGGCTGCCCAGTGAATACTTAGTCTAAAACCGGAAGTCGTAAGCTGCTTGAGCCATTTGTAAAAGAATAGTTTCTGGCCACTGCATGGCGCTCAGAGAACTACACAAGGCTCCTTCGTCCTAACTATATTATTTAAGAAAATTATTTGTTATAACTAAACAAGCAACTAAATTTATATTTTATGTTTTCTTCGCCACCCACCTTAACTCCTAAAAAATCACTTTAAACAATTTCCATAGTTTCACCAACAAACACAAACTGTTATACATAATATTAAAATAAAATAAAATATCCTTTTATTTTGTTTAATTTAAGTGAGAAATAAGCATTTATTAAGAAACCTTCGAGGGGCAAAGACTCACCATCTGAACAACGAGAACATATAAAACATTTTTTACCATAAAAATAACATCACCACAGTGTGAATTTTCGATTTCCTCATTTTCTTCGTAAATTTCTGACTCGGTGTTATGATCGTTTTAGAAATAGGAATCATCTGCATCTATGTAAATCACTCATATCGGTTTATGAACAGTTTTCTCCAATTTTCATTTCCATTTATGTGCCATGCGACTAAAACACGGAACAATAAACATAAATGAAATTATAAAATACAAAGTTTTCCGGTAACTATTACCTATAAGAATATTTGAAAAGCGATATATAAGTACAATTTCACAATCCACAGTATATACTATACTTCAGTTAATAAACTATTATACCAGCACTCTTTGAAATTTTCTATATTTATTTACATGTAATATGTAGCAATAAAGTAAGAAATCTTTTTATTCCTTTATCACCATAATACCATTTCTTCTCCAACTAAAGGAAAAATTGTATATGATATGTTTGAAAGTTACATCTGTACTTTTTTCGGGAAAATTGCACATGTGTAAGTATTTTACAAATTAATTGGTTTTTGGAAGTGTAATTGTTTCCTAGTAATATCGTGAATCTTTGGCTTGCCATAAGAAAATGGTCAATTGAATGCAAACTAGTAAAAATCAAATTAATTCTTCCAATAAATTATATCAGCTATACAGGTACATTTATTCTCAAACTTTAACATCTAAATTTATGTTAGAAGACAGGAAATCTTCTTCTTCATTACTGGCGTAGGCACCGCTTACGCGATTATAGCCGAGTCAACAACAGCGCGCCAGTCTTTTTTTTTTGGGTCGCCAATTGGATATTCCAAGCGAAGCCAGGTCCTTCTCCACTTGGTCCTTCCAACGGAGTGGAGGTCTTCCTCTTCCTCTGCTTCCCGCGGCGGGTACTGCGTCGAATACTTTCAGAGCTGGAGTGTTTCATCCATCCATACAACATGACCTAGCCAGCGTAGCCACTGTCTTTTAATTCGCTGAACTATGTCAATGTCGTCGAATATCTCGTACAGCTCATCGTTCCATCGAATGCGATATTCGCCGTGGCCAACGCGCAAAGGACCATAAATCTTTCGCAGAACCTTTCTCTCGAAAACTATTAAGGTCGACTCATCGGTTGTTGTCATCTTCCAAGCCTCTGCACCGTATAGCAGGACGGGAATTATGAGTGACTTATAGAGTTTGATTTTTGTTCGTCGAGAGAGGACTTTGCTTCTCAATTGCCTACTCAGTCCGAAGTAGCACCTGTTGGCAAGAGTAATCCTGCGTTGGATTTCCAGGCTGACATTGTTGGTGGTGTTTACGCTGGTTCCAGGATAGACGAAATTATCTACGACTTCAAACTTATGACTGTCAACAGTGACGTGAGAGCTAGGTCGCGAGTGCGACGACTGTTTGTTTGATGACAGGAGATATTTCGTCTTGCCCTCATTCACTGCCATTCTTGTGCAGTCTGGAGAAAGCAGAACTAACGGTGCGGGTGTTGAGGCCGATGATATCAATATCATCGTTATACGCCAACAGCTGTACACAGTTCTGCAGCTCGAATAATTTTCTCCAGCAGCATATTGAAGAAGTCGCACGATAGGGAGTCGCCTTGTCTGAAACTTCGATTGGTATCGAATGGCTGAAAAAGTTTTTGGTGTTGCCTAACGTCAGTTTACACAGCCGTATTAGTTTTGCGGGGATACCAAAATCGGACATCCCGGCATAAAGACAGCTCCTTTTCTTGGTGTCGAAAGCAGCTTTAAAATAGAGGAAGAAGTAGTGTGTGTCGATTTTTCTTTCATGGGTCATTTCCAAAAAGAAAGAAGACAGAATATCACAAACCACAAATTAGGGATGTAGAAAATACTGTTAATAGGCAAAAGCTCCGTATGTTTTTGTATTTTATACAAAATAAAACCGTACAGCAATATTTTAAATCTGGAATAATTGCCAGTTGAATCGTTCAATCAATAATTTTGAAATATTTCTGCTTTATCGCTTTTCTAGAAACTTACTACAGGTGTCAATTTAAGTTTTGTAATGAGTCGTTCTACCAGAAACTTTGTTCGTTTGTAAAAATTTCGATCACACTTTGCAGTATTTCATCACTTGATGTTTAATAAGAATAAAAACTTAATAGATAACTAGTGCTAGCTTAATTGAAGAATATAGTAAAGATAATCAAAAAGCGAATACTAAGTTGAACGGGATTTATGTACAAGGAACCTATTCTGAGTATTGATGAAACATAAAAGTGTTTATTGGAATTAGAATTGGACTTGGTATGACCGCATTCACGAATTCGTAATATCTCATGTACAGGGTTAAGTATAAATAATCAAGCTGCTTAAGGCTGCTGAATCCCTCTGGTAGGTATGAATGACTCTGGTAGGTATGCAAAATAAATCTGTTGATAAATAGGGGTTCCACAAATATTTTAAGTTTATCATCACCTTCGGAAACTTGCGTTTCAAATCCAAATTTTCGCTCATTTCCCGTTGCGATATTTTATCTGTGTGGAGTAGGAATACATATTAAAAACTTTTTCCACCCATAAGTTACTCACAGCTGGAGTTTTACGTTTTCCAGTCTTTTCTTGGTTTAATTTTAACAACCTTTTATACATACATATATTGCCCACGTATTTATTATGTTTTATGTTTCACATTCTTGCGCCCTTTATTGTCACCGCCAAAAGGTGAATGCAAATGGTGTTTACTTTGATAATAATACTAACCACGCATGCACCATATGATTGTTTAAAAAAAGAAGTCCGAATTTCATTTAGTTATAATAGCACAATTTATTTAACTGTATGGGTATTGCGTACATATTACTTTTGTATGAAACGGATGCCGATGTTAGAAAAGGAATTTAGTATCCAAAATATTTATCACGTCAATGTCCACTTGACCGAAGCGCGCAGGATCTATGTATATACTTCGTAGCGACAGGTACTTTGCGAATAGTGTGACGAATACTGCTGTCGAATTGTGTATAATGAAGTGTTTGCGACGAAAGTTGACGTGCGAAAGTTAATGTCGAATTGAGTCTTCCATCCCGATGTCCATCCTTTTTATTGAGTGGGTACATGTGTGGTGAGCTGTGTTGGTGTTGTGTGGTAATGTGAGTGTATGGTGCCATCGGATGTGGTGTATGTGAGTTCGTCCTCAGGGTGCGCCAGTTTCTCCCGGGTAGAGTGGGGGGAGGCTTAACTCATTTAAACAAATGGAATTAATTTAAACTGAAAAGTGCTAAAATTCCTTGCACTGGCTCACTCCGTTAACTTTTTAATGTGCATTTCAGTTCTTTTTCGGTTTGCTAAAAGCACAAAATATTTTAAATATAATTTATATATTGAAGTCAATATTCGAAATGTAGACAAATTTTATGAAAAATACATCTTAGTTATATAATTTTACATTCATGTTTTATAGTTTTTTCCAAATAGTAACATAGGTGATTCCTTGTTAGATTTGTACTCTTCATCAGAAAGCCTCGGTGGTTATCTATAAGAAGGGGAATATCAGATTAGTGTTGCTCAGCGACAATTTTATTGTTCCGCCGTTTTTAATAAATTTTAGAATCTATTAAAACCTAAACATGTTTATCTGTATGTATCATGTATAAGTAAGAACCTTAATAAATATATGGCATAGCAGCCTTGACTATATATGGTTATACAATGGAAATATTTACGCGCAATATTTAATTTCCATTTATTAACGATATGTTAAAAACAATTCAACATTACAAAATAATTTGAAACTACGGGGAAATTAAACATTTTATTTTTGGACCTCAACTAGCATGTGAAATAATTTCTTAAGAGCTCAATAATTTATATAAATATATAAATATTTATTTACTATAATTAAATTATACGTATATAAATAGTTTTAATTTTATTGTGCAACTTTTTCAATTAAATAACTTTAAGTTGAGAATTCTTTATTTGCGTTTTTTTTCCAATTTGTGGTCCTTTTTATTTTTGCTATCGGGTAGGAGTACGAAGTTACCTGGAATTTTTAAACTGCCAAAAGCAATAGCGGTCGTTGATCTGGATCAACCAACATTTTTAATTTGCTTGATGACGTGGAACGATAAAGAAAGCCATCACGAAAGCCAAGCACGACATTCTGTGACATATGATAAGGATTTTGTCTATGCTTTGTGACAAACGAATGATTAGCCAGTGATGTTAATTCAGTAGGTGTAGTAAGTTTTATAAGGTTTACATAAGCTTCCGAGTAAGTGATCAGGATTACGAAAATAATTGAACACTAAGGTTTTTGTGATTTTTTTTCATAGTAGGGTGAAGCATCGGAAGCATTCGTATCGTTAAATTATAGACCGTAAATCTACAACAGAGTGTGTGTTTTAGTTGTTCCTTTGTATTTGAAAAGCGAGGGCAATAAAATAATACACGTTCATAGTCTCCTATATAAGTACTCCGTACACATCGGACAGTTCGGACTAATGTCATTATAGAATCTTCTAAAGCACCCATGGCCACTAAGGTCAGATGGAAATCCAGGTCCCCATGTCGTTTGTCTATTCCCCGAGTGGGTCTAGCGCCGTTTGGGTATGGTATGTCACCGCTGCTGCAACAATTTGGTGCTCTGTTTCCTCTAATCTGTCCTTGCTGATAGTGTTTTAGGCCCTGATAGTTGATATAATGCATCTCCCTGAATCCCAATGAGCGGCGTACTGGCTAATACTTCAGCAGCGTCGGTCAATATAGTTCGGAAAGCACTTAATACTCGTATTGCAAAAAGCCTATGGGCTGCAATTATTTGTTGAGTATACGTTTCTATATCGAGTTCCCTTTGGTGAACTCTATTCGTTTTTCCACCTTTCTCATGATGTTGAGTTAAACTTCTGTTTTGTGCTATGCCAGTCCCAAAACACGTATAAGAGGGATAACTCACATATGTACATTGGCCATATATGCGGTCACCCGGAAAGTTCGAAAATGTTTATATTAAGTATATGGGGCTAAGGTAAGCATTGCTCCGATTCAACCCATTTTTGACATACAGACATACCTTTTTAAGAAAAGGATACCCCTTAATTTCAGTTATATATATCACACATTAACCGACAATTTTGACCAAAAGTCGACTATAGGTACTGGGGTCTAAATATTCGGTATCCAGGGGTTTGAAAAGTTTTTACTGCAATTAAGCAATTTTTGATCATAAGGTGTCATACATCAAGGGCTTTATCCTGTTATAATAATTGCTTCTTGATTTGTGTGAAATCTAAAATTGTGCTATCTGCGAAGTAGGCGCGGCTGTTGCCCGATTTCGTAACGTAACATAAGAACGTACTAAATTTTGTCAAAATCGATTGGTCGGGTCCTGACATATGGGGCTTCACCAAAACGGGGGCGGTGCCAACCAGTCGTTCAATTTTCACAACGGCTCACATATGTCCTACTCATTCCGTCTCGAAGTTAAAGTTAAATGTGCCCATGATTTTGAAAGTGGTATAAGTCATATTTTTTTTGTTTCGAGATATTTAGAGTTTTGCATTTTAAAGGATTAAAAAATATTCTCGCATTATGGATTATGATTTTTCGACAGTAAAGTAGTCCCAACAAACAAGTATTTATTACGATTGTGAAATTTATAGCCATTTTTAAAAGAAAATGTGGTTTTGAAAAGTTTAAATGACTTGTACCACTTTCAAAATTAACTGCATGACTTTATAAATGACTTATACCACCAATGAAACAATTTTATTAGTAATTAACATCTTATTCAAACTCATTTCATTGTGACTAAGTAAATTATTCATTAGTATTTAGGGAAATAAAGTGTTTGCGAAAAATTGGTGGAATATAGGGTAGTAGATCCATCATATCTTTACGTTTTTCTTTTGTTATTGGTTTAATGGTTGTGTATAATGGAAGTAAACCAATATTTCCGTATATTCTAGGTCTGCCTTTTTTAGGTGAGAGGTCTAATACTTTGAATTCGGAGTTGTCATCCAAGGAAGTTTTATAAAACATCTTATATGGGGCATTTTTAGAAATCTGATCCATTGTATTTTTAACCAAGGCACAGCTTCTCCATTGATGTCTTTCTTTCTATTATTCGTTGATTCTCTTAGTTGTCTTGTAGAAATAAAATCTTTTTGATTCATTTGTACTACCGAAAATGGGTTTCTCACCTTACATGATTTTACTAAATTATAATAATGCTCAGGGATGTGTAAATAATTCGATTTTTTAATTTTAGTTTCTATCAAACCAAAATCGCGATCATTTGGCAAAAAAAAATGGCCGGATACCATAAATTTATGATCAATTGTTTCAACATTATTATCAGATGACTGAACAATTTTTAACCATATTAAAGCTATGTTAATGTTTCGATTTTGTCCTGAGCAGGCATCACTGTAAGCTATTATATGCTTTTGAGTGGTAATGTCCCGAATGTTCTTTAAGATGCAGGACGCAACTTCCTGTGATCCTCTTGAGGCTATTGTTTCATCCCATGTATACATTTTAGCATTTCCATTGTGGAAATTATGAAACCCTAAATTGTATACATATGTACATGTTGCGCTTATATTAATCTACCGAAACAGAAAGTTTTGGGTAAGGAAGCGCTTTCCGTAGGTCAAATGTGAATCCGTAATTTTCACTCGGGTTATCTTTTGTTTTTTGTATGTCATCTGTTAAACTGTTTCTAGCCTGTTCGGCTCTTTTAAGATGTGAATTATAAATTTCCATAAGATGCAACTTCTCGACTTTATTACTGGATGCTTCAATTCTTAGTTTTATCGAATCACACTTTTGGCACGTGTCTTTACGAGGAGTACGAAAATTTAGGTTGAACTCAGTATTAAATATTTTTCTATAAATTCACTCCTTTACATATGATGTATTATTTTCATCACATTTTTCCACATATAGCCCATACATTTTTCGAATATCTAAGTCAGCACTTAGGTACTTTCAACCTGAAGTGTGATGTGATCGCGTGTAATGGCTCTCACATGCTGGAAAACTCAGAATATGATCTCGTACTACATTAATTTTTTCTTCATCTGTTTTTCTAGATAAACTAGCCATTTTGCCACGACCATCTATTCCAGGTGTTTCAGAATTTATGGCACGGCTTAATCTTCCGTTAGATATTTTGAAAGTATCCAAAAAAAAGTTTTGCAAACAGAAACTTCCGAACTCATACATACATATAGATGAAACTTAAGACTCCATTTTCTCATATATCCTTTGTGATTTCTGGGGCGTTATTGTTTTATTGATTGTTTTCTAATCAAACCATACAGAAACATATTCTGTTTTTCGAAACATGCTAAATTCCAAAAATAATTAAAATTAGCTTTCCTGTCTTCATATCCGATTCCATTTAAACACTTTTTAGAAAAAAGACAATCTACATTTTCGAAAACTTTAGCACTCACGGGCTTAGAGTTTTTTGTTTCATATTCCTCTCCACGATTTCTCTTCATTTTTCTTATATTTTGTGCATAATTCTGTTGATTGCGTGTCCTCTTTCTTGATTTCATTTTGCTTTCTTCCATTTGTAAGGGTTCCGAATTCACTTTTAAACTATGAGCTGATTCATCAGAAGACGATATCATTCTTATTCGTTTCCATTTCTTGGGAGCATTACTTATATTTATTCGCCGTAAAATGTCTACAATTAACTTTAAATAGTAGGTTTTCATATTAAAAGTTTTACTTCATCATACCTGAACCACTATCTGAAGACATGACAAAATTACTTTGTGAACACACTGACTTATACCACTATCAAAACGAACAATATCTGTATTTCAGTTAAAAACTAAAAAATAAACACATTTTAAAGAGCTAATTTGCATGGCATGCTGCTAATCTCTTCAGATTATGTTATTTTATTAAGATTTGATAAGTAATAGCTGATAAAGTAGATTTTTAAAATTTTTGACTTATACCACTTTCAAAATCAAGGGCTCAAATGTACCTGGAAATTAGTTATTGATTTTTTGCATTGTTAGCACTTTTGAACAGTACCGTTTTATGGGGAGTGAGGGGGTTAAATTCCCATATCATACATTTTCACACTGTCGGCAGAAGTTCTTATAAGCACTTCGCAAATTTGGATGTTGTAGTTTAAGGAGTTTAGCAGATATGTGCATTAAACTTTATTAGAGGGCTGGACCCTGCCCACTTTTTCAACAGTTTTTTCGCACAGATGACCTTTGCTACTTTTTTTGGCCAAGGAACCACATACCAAGCTTCATCGAGATATCAGAATTTTTACTCAAATTAAAGCTTGCACGGACGGACGGACGGGCAGACAGACAGCCAATTTCAACTTTTAAACGATTAAAAATTAAACCAATACGTAAGAGTTTTCCTGACAATATATGAGAATAATGAATTACGTTTGATGTTTTCTAAGATGGTAGGTGAATTCGTAGTTTTGCCATGTATACGAGTCTCAACTTTTCAGCATGGTACGTCCCCGTCAGTAGACCAGAAAAGTCTCGTTCAGTCGAATCAAAATTTACCTCAATCTCTCTTTCATCATCAATTTGCTCTTTATTGTCAACGCATTAAAATAAATATTGCTTGTGTCATCGTTAGAAATATACTTTCTTCATTGAAAATTTGTCTCAAACAAATTTGTCTACATATACCACTGTTTGTGTCAGTATGTATTTGAGAGGTTTGAGACATGGAAGGGGTAAAAGCCTAAGAATATACTTTCCGAACAAAACAAATAGTATTTTTTGATAATTAGCGTCACGTATACGCAACAGAGGAAGGAAACTGATTAAATAACGTTGCTCAAATAATTGGTAAAAATATAACCCAAAAAAGCGGCCACAACGTAACACTTAACTTTGGCTACGTGTTTTATTTCATTACTCTCCCCAATTTCAAGCAAGAACATTTGCTTCTACTCCTTTCAATTTTTACATAAGCTCATTCGCCTGTCTTCACTTTTGTTCCTAAATTAAAACTAAGTTCTCTTTTGGGTGTGCCCACCAGGATCCGCTATATTAGTGCCAGTAAAACAGCAATTGAAATACCTTTAGTAGTTATTTTCAGTAGGTACTAGAGAATATTTTCAGCATTACCCTTATCTGGCACAGGGGATTACAATAGCAAGGGGCACCTTCGGTAAAAAAAATTTCTGAAAAAGTGGGCGTTGCACCACTGTCTAATAAGTTGAATGTGCAAACTTATTTTTCTGCTTACCTATCTTAATTCCACTTACCTAGCAATAGCTAGCCCCATCAAAGTTTGTATACGCGAATTTTTAAATCTTTTCAAATCATAGCTCTACGAGACTCATTACTACTATTTTAACTGGGGTGCTGTCTTGCGTATACGTAACATTTTGCTTAAAGATGCATATTTAAATTTTAGCGAATAAAAAAAAATCTGTAATAATCCTATCCTACAAATAATAAATAATTCCTTACAATTGTATCTATTTTAATACATTCTTCTGTAAGTCCGTCCATCCGTAAAAGCCCTAACTTGAGTAAAAATTGTGATATCGTGATGAAACTGGATATTCGGGTTTCTTATTACAAAGGACTATTCGGGTTCGTAGATGGGCATAATAGGCCCACTGTAACCCCCACAATACGTCATTAACCAAAAACGTATAAAGTCCCACGTCTTACTTAAAATAGCAAACCTTTATTTGGCACAGGGGATTGCAGTAGAAATAGGCACCTGTGGGAAAAAAATTTCTGAAAAAGTGGGCGTGGCGCCGTTCTCTAATAAGTCAAATGTACTTATCTTCTACACTGCTAAAGCTACAATAATCAGATTCGATAACTGCAAATCTTATAAGAACTTCTACCGACAGTGTGAAAATGGAAGAAATCGGAAGATAACCACACTCATTCCCTATATAACGGTAATGTTAAAAACTACATAAATCAAAAATTGATTATGATAGAGACTTTGAATTTTGTTCCCGAGATGGTTTTAGTAGAATGTGGTATTGAGAAAAATAGATAAAATCGGTTCTATACTACCCAAACTCCTTACGTCGGTCAGTGTATGAGTTATACACACATAGTATGTGCATACATAAAATTGCTTGAATTTCGATCTTCTACTTTACGATTTGCAAGTTAAATTATTTTCGTGGCTTTGATTCTTTCAAGTATAAATTGCTCGGTTTCACCTGAAATTGTCCCCTCCTTACTTGTTTATTTTGAAATCTGATGGCACTAGATTTAGAATAAAACTAATATTATTGCAACTTTCACACTATGGCTCAAAAGTCAACACCCTATATACATACATATCACTAAATTTTCTCAAGAGACAATCATATACGAGAATAGCCTCACAGTTTATGTGGAGTTAGCGTGTAGGTATGTGAATACAGTTACGAAATAAATTTTGCGGTTATATTTACCTTCTATAACTTTGTATATTATATATACCTTTTTTCTGATTGAACCCATACAGGTAGTCTAAACTAAGTATTACCGCATGCCGTAATCAATAACAAACACACGAAATGGAGGGGTATGAGAGGTCTTAGTAACAAGTAATGCCTTCAGAAGTTGTAAAAACATTTATTTTACACATACATATAGTGAACTGCTGCCTTGATCCTAGGATACGACATTTATTTAATTTAAACATTAACATTGACGATGTATTCAATCCAAAGGTGTTTTATAAATAAAATTATTTTCGTTTTTGCCCATACCTGTACTAAATTTAGCGGAAACCAAACACAGTTAGTTAGGAAAAACGGTTGGCTGAAAGAAAGTCACACTCTGAAAATAAACACACCTACCACAAAACCACAAGATATGGATGGTATAAGCTTGCGAAGCAACAGCTTCGCTAAACCGTTTTAAACTCTGTTACATGAACCCACACTATCCGTATTTATCTATTTGTGTGAGGTCGTCAGTCTACGGAATATCGTTTGTTAATGCTTATATAATTATCAGCGTGTTGACGTTTTCTTTGTGTATACCTTTTAGGCTGTTTCAAAATTATTCCTTCTCCTTACTGTCACCTACCTCCCACTTCACACGCTCTGTCATCACTTTCACCTACTACATTCACATTACTATGTATTTTGATCTTTTGCTTATGAAGCCTATGACAGCATGACATCACCATTATGCCAACAAGCTTATCATTCTTATTGTACAAAATCTGTATAATGTGTATGTGTATGTGCATGTACCTACTATGACTGTGGTAACTGATTTTGTGACAGGATGTTGTTTGTGGTCTTAGTACATCGGTGTTGAGCTAGTTAACTAGCAAACAATAAGGCACAGAAGACGAGACTAGCCCCACCGTAAAGCGTGCCAGAAAACACACATAGATACACGTTTTATATTCTGGGAAGCTACAGTTCGCAGCTGAGCAAATACACATATACTTTCTTTACGAATCCGCAAACATGCCTTTAAAAGACAGCACGAAGAAAAAGTTTGTTTCACGGAATTTTACCATGCATAACACATGTGCACGCAAGCCAAGCCATAACAATGGCCCGCTTTAGGCAATCGTCTACGTATCTGTCGCAATTTCCCTCCTGCCCACACCACAATTCCATCAACGACATTTATGCTAAAATAGTGACAAACGATACCTGGTTTTTAGTTGTTCACTGTATGACGCCTGTTGGTTAAGATTTTATTTGAATTGTAAGGCATTTTGTCTTCATCTTCCCTTAGGGTACAATTTGGTTTTGATTTGATGTGCCTTACATATCTTAATTTCGTTTGTGTGTAAGGTAGCTGATATACTCTTTTCATATAAAAACACGCAAACAAATATGCGTTCGGGTAGGTATTTTAAGTAATGTTTGGGTAGCAAATTGTATTGAAATGAGCAACGTGTGCAAATGAAAAGCGTTTGCGCAAACAATTACCGGCGATGACAAAGATAATTATGAAAAATTGTAATTTTGGGGTTATTGAAGGAACAAGTAGCAAGAAATATGTCAAAATTTTTCTTTTCTTATTCATCCTAATCCTATACAATTTGATCAGTGTGCAACAGTTATGCCTACCTAATGGTTTACAATAATATTCCTAACACCCAACTGACGAGAGGTGCGCATCCGCATATGTGTGGATTAAGCCGAGTCATTAAGGTTACTAGAGAGATATGGAATCCGAGTGACATTTTGTCGTCTATCCGTCCGTCCGTGCAAGCAGTAACTTGATAAAAAATTGAGACATCTTGATGAAGCTTTATATCCGCGTTCCTTAATAGAAAGAAAGGGCTAAGACTCACTTAGAATTGGTATTCAGGAAAAACATGAGTGAATCAATATGTTTAGAATTACGGAAAGATATTAACTGATGTCGCTTCGACAATATGTGTATGTAGTACAAAGTCAAGCTGTATGGAGCTGGAGAAATTTGTAATGAAATTCGAAATGTCTTATGTATTATTTCAATGCTTCGTATAATCCATGTCGACTCCACTTTCGGTATTAGTAGTAAGTAACCTCACCGATATTACTCAGTACTTTATTGCCTGAAAGTTTGTGGTACCACATAAACGGTATTTTAAGTCGATCCAGAATTCCCAGTTTAATTTTAGAGATTAAAAATATATAAAGGAACAAAAAGTTGTGACAATATAAAAGTTCTTTTCAGCAAACGCTGATACGCATCTTATGTGCATACCGCATTATAAAATTAAACGCAAACACCATAATAACAAGTTCCAACATGTGAACAGACAAATTTTATGAGCTTATTTCGTCACCGAGCCCACAAGGATTAAGGGCTTATTGCTCATTCATTAATTTCTTGCAAACAATTTTCTTCGCATAATTAATGAGAATACTAATGCATATACACACGCGTTCAGTCCTTAACCCTTTACCGTTATCATTGCAGCATCGAATCCTCGACGTTTGGTTGCGCCAACGAATTAAGAACTTAACGCTGTATCAACTTCTTTATATACAAAGAGTCGCACACACAAGTTTTTGGCACTTGAAAAGGATATTAGATCTTTCTAGCTGTACACAAGCAACAATCCGAAATTTATCCGCTTTTCACCCTATATTAGTGTTGCAAATGTGTGTGTGTAACTACTCAAATGTTGATTTTAGTTGTTGTTGTTTCAGAGGCTTCACTGGTTTTTGCCTGCTTATTGTTGACTGTTGGCATTTGAAACGCCTCTTGGCTTGTCAAAGAAACCATCAAAACGGCAGTTTACTTCTTTTCATTAACTTTTTGAGACTTTCTTGAATTTTGTGTTGACTTTCGAAAATTACGGCACGCTATTATTTTTGGTGCTCTTAAATTTGTTGTTGCAAACAGTTAGGATATTTATTTGGCAAACGTGACTACTGTGTTAATGCGGAAAATTAACGCTTAGTAATTCGTAGTAATTTTCAAGTTAGAAACCAAATATCAGCAAACATGAAACTACGTTGAAAATAAAACAAAACGTATAAGTGGAAAAAGTTTAAAAGGGAAATCCGTAAGAAAAATAAAAGATAATTGTTTTGTGTCTAAAAAAAAGGCAAAATAAGCACCAGTGCGAAAACAGAGTCAGCATAAATACTATGGTTGTCTAACTTCTTCGATATCACGTAACAAGTAAACGGCAATTGAGATTATTTTGCATTTACGACTTGGTTGGTACTAAATTTCGAAATCTAATTAAACACACCATTTAACCATTGAATACGAAGTTCGCTTATATAAAAACGTGGCGATATAAAAATCATAAGCACCAATAAACTTTGTGTAAACTTTGAGAACTGCAGAAATTTGAAGAAGAAAAGAGAGAAATGTGTAGCATGGTCAACAAAATTAAAAAACAAAAACTAGCTAATAAATGTATTTTCAGGTTCTTCAACAATTCTTTCTTTAAAGCGAATAGAATAAATACAGACATTCATTTCGCTTTAAAATAAATTAAATTTATTTCCAAAAATATTTTGTTCAAATCTGTGGAGCGAAAACATTCGCTGCAACCTGGTTTGGAGAGCAAAGTGGATTTGAAAGCAAACTATATGGCATAGGTTAGCATTTATTCCTTGCATTTTGTTACGCTCAAATTCGGCTGGAGCCTACTTTATACAGAGCTTTCGTTTACTCAAATTATTTTGAATGATACTTCCAATACTTACTTTACTTTGAGAATGTCGATATCTCCATGAACTTAATGAATAAATGAGTCATTTGAAATCGATGGGTATACATTTTAATGGTTTAGTGTGAATCAACCTCAGTATATTTCATGTACCTATTGTCCAACAGTTTAAACATATTCAAAAATATAGAAAAAACTCGGCACTTAGACTTTGATTTAGTCCAACACAGACGGACTACATTCATACATGTACAAGCAGACGTATATACATATGTATACAGCACTTTTGGAGAACTTAAATTATAATGCACATTTGCAACAAATTCAATTTCTGAACAGCCATCAGCAGCCAACGCTGTCACTGCAGAAACTGGTTTACAATTCCATGGTATCATTGCAAGTTTAAACAAAGTTTTCCACTTCCGCGGTCATTGTTTATTTTGCTTTCAGCGTATTCCAGAGCATATTTAGGAACTCTTCTGGAAGCTAAAATTTTATTAAAAAATATAAAAAAACACATTTACTCACAGACACATGAAGTATCTTAAGAAATTGAATTTTTAGCTATCATGCTACTTGTAAGCATACTTGAATACCTTGGTCATATAGATTTATCTAACAGAGTCGGACGCTGCACACCATACGTAAACACAAGTGAACTTCCTTCGATTAGGTCGTGGATGGCTATTTATTTGGCGACCAGCTCACACCTTTAGCAGTAAAGAAAATAAAATTTAGCACCTTATCACCGAGCTGCCACCATAAAGGCTGACAAAATTTTC
>JBAWJQ010005920.1:0-25827 GCA_037783105.1 Bactrocera zonata | reverse complement strand
AATAAATCAAATTAAAATTAAAAGTTATAATTAATAAAATTATTTTGCTAAAGGTTATGCTTTTTCATTACTTATTTCCGATATCTTTCCTCGAATCGAACTTTGAAAGAGATATGTGAACAAAACTGAGAGTTTCAAGAGATCAAGGTTTTCTTTATGACTTAATCGAGAACTCACTTATTTCATTACTGCGGTGCATATAAAATACTATTATTGGTAATTCTTTTTAAATAAATTTATTAAAGCCATTTCTCAGATGTTAAAGCCCTTCAATTTATATTCACTAGCTTTAAAATATGTAGCATCTCTTAATCTAGAGGAATAAAGCATAAATATTTTTTTCCCTAAGGGTTAAATATGACGTATACTATTCAGTGCCAATTGGTTGCCATAAAGCAAAGTGCTACTGCCAATGCGATTGAATGTACTTTTACTTACTTCACAACTTATCCCTTTATATTTTCGGATACATTTTCGGAAGTGCATTAACTCTTTGCGACGCATGGCATACCGCTCTAGCTACTTATTTCACTTTTACCATTAAGCGAGCTTTCGAAATGGCTATGTATTGTGAGAGTTTCGGTTATAATTTACTATGTGTTTTTCGTTAGTGGCAATTCAGTGTTGACTCTTTGAGTTATTACTATAGTTGGCTTATGGTTTTGGAATTTTTCAACGAGTCACTACATTTAGACATAGTTATTTTTCAATTACTCCGCCTGTCATCTTGCCAAAATTTTTTAATTTTTTCTGCACCTTTGACTTGTGTAACACATAAATAAAATGCAGCAACCATAAAAAAGTTAAGTTATTTTTATAAAACGACTATTTTAAAAATAAGTTACGATTTTCAAGTTTGTTGAGTATAGAGTAAAGTACAATATAATTTACTATACACCAATAGTAAATCTTTATGACTAATTTATGGTTAAAACCGCAATATTGAATGACTATATCCTATGTTTACACATACAACATGTAAGGTATATTAGACCCCAACAAGACCTCCTGATCAAAAATTCTGCCAATAAATATTATTTGATTATAATCAATTAAATACGTAACTAGTTTTAACCTGGCTTGAATAGCGTTTAATTAGTAGTTAATGTCCAAAATCATCTCTCATATTAAAAACATTTTATTATGCTTAACATCTAATGAGATACGCGAATTATAAGGGCCCAATGCCTATTATGGCCTCATATTCAATATTTGGAGTCTTGAAAAGTTTTGAGAGCTCTTTCTAATAACTTTATTCTAATACATCATTGGAGCATGATTTATACACATTTACATTGAAATTAGGTGACACGCAATTTTTTGATCTATACAAACATGACATCGAATAAGGCAAACATTTGCGATTTTTAAATAACGACCTGATACTAATCAAACGGTTTACTGCTATATGTTATTGGTTTTATTTGAACCAGAAGTTGCCTTAGGCGGATAGTTTTCTAATAATACCTAATTTAAATGGATAAAATATGGCTCGTTCATTTCATTTAACAGTTTACCTAATTCTAGCTTATTGACCGTCACCCAACAGGAATTTAACTACTAACGCTTTCTGTAACTAAGTCAATAACTGTGTCGTGAAAAATGTACCGAAAGTTGGGCCGACTCAATCATTTTTGACAAACGGAGAAACTGTTATTAGGAAAGGGCTCTCTCCAAATTTCAATTATATACCTCACACATTAACTCATATTTTCGGTAAATAGTCAATTACAGGCGTTGGGATCCACATATTCCATTTATACAATTTTTGAACATAAGGTTCCTCCGTCCGTCCGTGAGTAAAAAGTAAGAAATCTTGATGAAATATTGTGTACACGTTCTTTAGTAAAAAAATTACGAGTACATCGATGGGCGTAATCGCACCTTTGCCACATATATAAAACGGCTAATAACCGAAAACTTATAACCATAACTGAGCACTAAATTAAGATATAGAACAGTAGTTTGACACAGAGAATCGCAGTACATAGGGCTATCAATGGACGTGGTCCCACCGTCTAATCGTTTCATTGTACACATCTCCTAAACGGTACAATAACCGAGTTCACTCAGGACAAATCCCCGTATTACGCTTATCGACATTCACACTCCATATAACGGTGCTATTAAAAACTACGAAATCTGTCATAAATCAATAACCAGAGACATAAAATTTTACGTGCTTTACTGCAACCACGGCCACTTCTCATAGAAGGCAATTTTAAATTAAATCTGATTCTTTCCTTTTTAGTGTATACATAAAGAAGCAATTAATATAACGGGATAAAACTTTGCACACTACTTTCCTGAGCCCTCATATACCTGATTTTTATATTCTTGAGCTTCCGGGTGATGCCACATATTCTGAATATATCGGCCAATATTTAAGTTATCTAAACGGAAATTATAGAGTGTATTCTACTTTTAGCCAAAAATAGCTGAAATTACGCAAAAACTTGATCTAGCCCCAATATAACTAATATCAGTATTTTCGAACATCCTACTGACTTTAAGTAATATGATTGGTATTTGTATGTGAAATAATATTATGGATTTATGAAATCCATGGAATATTTTTTAGTATATGACTTGCTAATTGTATGAGATATTGACAAATGAGATAAAATCGTGTTGATACTACTCCAACTCCCATATACTACTAAAAAGTATAATAATTTCAAATCTTATGTCGAATATGTCGGTCAGTGTATGATTTACATGGCGTATACATATATATATACATAAATCCTGAGATTCTCTGGTTTTTACACCTTAAGGTAATTCCTTTGCAAGTTGCAAGAGTATACCTGTAAAATGTTCGGTTGCATCCGAACTTAGCTCTTCGATACATGTTTCTTATCAGGTTATTTAACAGTAGCGGTCAAGTATTGAACTCAGAAAACAGAGATTGATTGTTTATTTTTATTTTTTCTTTCGGATTCTACTGCAGTCAAACCAAATGAAAATATTGGAAGAGTTAAAATAAGGGTGACTAATCGTCAACAAAATCATTATAGTCCGAAAACGAGTGCTAGATCCATTTGATGAGATGCAACACTCACTGTAAGCAAGCGGGTTCTTTGACAATCCGTGGTTAAGGAAAAAATATTTAACGCAATGTACTTATTATTATACACTCGATTATTTAAACATATTTATACCATCCATTAAATTTTATTTGAATATTGTGTGAAAGTACTACCTTATAAAAACCTATGTTTGCTGGCTGACTGGAAAGTTAGAGAAAAAAAGCGTCGCCCTTGAACCAACCATGTTCTCTGTTTAAACCATCAGTAGGTTCTATCTACTTCTAAAGAAAAATATGTAAATGAATAACTAAATTCCTTCCCCGCTAAACACTAATTTAACTTTTATCTAGGGTGTTTTTGTTTAGCTTAATTTTCGAAATCTGTTTTGAATTTAAACAGTTTTATTCAATTCGTTAACGCTGTCTTCCAACTAAGATATCCCCAAGGTATAATTTGCTCCAATTGTACTAAATATGTCTAAAGCCAACAATCCACAAGAGCGCAAAGCAATAAGTAGTAACCACAAATACGTATCCAATCACGCTTTGGATTTGAAACCTTGTGGAAATTGTATGAAAAGAAATATAATTCGTCGCAATGAAAGTAATATTAAATTTTTATAAATATAAAAAAGTATAATGGAAATGTTTGTATCTAACAATAAGTAGTCTCTTGTACTCATATTTATCCTCGATTCGCCATTTCTCTGCAACACGAAAGTGGTCAAGTTCAAGATGATGGTGAGAGTAAGTGTGTAAAGTTCGTTATACACAAAGACCCAATGAAAAATTTAAGTATATAAATATTTTTACTAAAAAAAAACTATATTTATTTATTGTTTTAATTTACTGCAGTCTTGCGTAATTGAAAAATTAGAAATCGAGTATTTTTCTTTTACGAGGTAAGGAACTGATACTATTTGAAGTCGAGATGTTAAAAATATTATTTGATGCAAAAAGAAGTATTTTGTTTTAAAGATTATGCTAAGGAGCAGGTGCTCGCAAGGTTATCTCCGGCGTGGTGGAGATTGCTATAATAAGAAAAATAAATTTCAAGAAAAGTACTTGGCGTACTCTATTAATCACTAATCCGCAATATATTATATAATATATTATAAATAATGCAGTCAGCACTAAATCGATAGTAAAGTTAATCAATTTTCTTAGAACTGAAGTCAACAAATTATTTTACCTTTTTCTTGCTGGATATTATCGCACATTATATCGGTTTTACCGTTGGTAAGTAACTATGCGAGCTTCTGCGGCTCTGATGTGGTGGCCTTTTGATTCGCACGTCGTGGAACCCTTTTAATTATACCTGCACATATGTCTGTACATTAAGCGAACAGACGCTTACTCATACTGTGCACCATAATTTTGCTGGCCTCCGATGTTCCTCACATTTACACAAACGCTGTCATATCTGGGTGCGTGTGCCTGTATGCCTCGCATAGCTGTGGAATTGTTAGTGACATCACGTAAATGTTTTACACATCGAAAATGGCTGCGTGTTCCTCAGTTGTGCTTGAAGTTTTTGTCTTGTCTCTGTTGTAAGTACTGGCTGCTCGTTTAACTGTTCACTTACCGTAAGGTCTATGTACATACATATATATGTTTGCATCAGACCTGTTTAACATTACATGCTAAGCCGCGTTGTACGGTTGCAGACATAGTTGCTATCCAATAATTTTACAAATTACTTCCGGTTTACTACAAAATTTTAATGTTCAAAGCGTTACAAAATAATATATACTACTGTGCCAAAAAATAATATTTGAACGTTTTAACTTTAAACTGCGCGCCTCGAAGGATTTGGAAAAATATTATTTTAGGTTGGTAGTACTGTACACCAAATTGGACATAAATAATTTCATGTCAAAATATTCATTAGTGTTTGAGATACGTGTCGTTTTGTGAGCTGCTAAAAGTGAGTTTTTCGGTTTTTGCGATGTCGAAATTTGTTGAGCAAAGGTTTTGCATTAAATTTTGTTTACGGAATCAATTTTCTGCTGCGGAAAGCCTTTGGTGATGGGGCTATGTCTAAAAAATGTTTACAAGTGGTATAGTGAGTTCCAAGCCGGCCGTGAACGTGTCGAAGGCGAAGAGACCTCAACCGACGAAGCTCACGTTCAACAAATCAATGATTTGGTGTTGAAAAACCGTTGATTAACAACAAGAGACCTTGCTGATGAAGTTGGTATATCGAAGGCTCAGCCAATACCATTTTGAAGGATGTTTTGGGCCTCAAGCGCGTCAAATTTCGACTGGTACCGAAAACATTGAATTTTTTGGAAAAAAGGCGTCACGTTGAAGTGTGTGAAACGATGCTTTCCGACTACCAGGGTGTCATGAAACGCATTATAACTGACGATGAGACTTGGATCTATGCTTACGACTCCGAAACAACCTATCAATCGAGCAAATATCGTGCCAAAAGCGAGCAGAGACAAAAAAAACGCGCCAAAGTCGCTCAAAAATCAAAGTCATGTTGACTGTTTTCTTCGATTATCGTGGTGTTGTGCATTATGAATTCCTTCCAACCGGTCAAACAGTCAACAAGGAATACTATTTGAACGGTATGCGTCGTTTGCGTAACGCCATCCGCCTAAAAAAGCCGTAATTGTGGAAAGAAAATTCTTGGTTTTTACACCACGATAATGCACCATCCCATACTGCCCTCGTAATTCGTGATCATTTCGCCAAAAACTCAACCCATATCGTTCCGCAACCACCGTATTCATCTGATCTGGCGCCGTGTGACTTCTGGCTGTTCATCAAGCTCAAAAGACCGTTCCGGGGACACCGTTTTTGTAGGATAGAGGAGATTCAAGCGGCAGCGAAGACGGAACTGAAGGCCATCCTGGAAAGTGACTACAACCAGTGTTTCCATGATTGGAAAATCCGTTGGCATAAGTGCATTGCATCGGGAGGGAATTACTTTGAAGGGGATGAAATTGATTTGGATGAATAAATAAAGAATTTTCAAAATAAAAATGTCACCTTTTTGGGCACAGGGTTTGGGTGGCAAACATGATTTTTGGTTTGACCAGTTTTATGAATAAAAAGTAAAATATCGGTAGCAACACTGCTTTATATTTGGAACTATATTAAATAGTATAGAAAATGCACATTTTTTTTTGTAAATATTAATAAAATTGAAAATTAAATAAATATTTTGTGTACATTTTTTTAATAGCAACTAAAATTTAAAAGTAGAGAAAGTTTATTTAGCAACCTTCATTTACCAGCGTAACCGATTATTAGCCATAGCTGAAAATTAATCATATTTTGTCAAAATTTTCGAAGTTACCCTTTACGGAGCTTAAGATATTTAGGCGTTATCTGCCTCTTCTAAGCTGTCTACCTATTTTACATTGAATATATTAGTCTTTGACATACCTTTCTTATACTAAGGTTTAGTGTTGATAGCAGCGAAAGAAATTACATGATCTGACTCCGACAGTGAAAGTACCGGCATAGTAATGCCATGGCATATCTTGGTTCAACATACTTCGACGTATGTATCTACGAAGTGACGTTAGTCTTTATCAAATCTGTCTACGTGGCCTACTTCGATTTTAACACATTTGTTCGATTGATTGGATTTATGACATCCAAATCTTTTCACCTTAATTTTGCAAATGCCGAGCACTTCAGAAGAAAGTGCTCATTCCATCTTTCAAACTACTTTGACATTTCTACATTCAGCATGGATATTTATTGAGCAATGTCCTACAAGATATTTGTTGACGAGTTTTACCTTAATTTTAATTTCAAAGACTTTACACATTTTCAATCGATTTAGGCCTACAAAGAAATTTTACGAAAGCTAGTTAGATGATTTCTAATGACTGGACAGGAAGCAAAGCAAATGGGTCTGGCAGTGAACGAGGGAAAGACGAAGTATCTCCTGTCATGAAACTAACAGTCGTCGTACTCGCGACTTGACTCTCATGTCATGACAGTCATAACTTTGAAGTTGTAGATAGTTTCGTATTTTTGGGAACCAGCATAAACACCACCTACAATGTCAGCCTGGAAATAAAACGGGATAACTCTTACCCATAGGTGCTACTTCGGACTGAGTAGCCAATTGAAAAGTAAAGTCCTCTCTCGACGAACAAAAACCAAACTCTATAAGTCACTCATAATTCCCGTCCTGCTATATGGTGCAGAGGCATGGACGATGACAACACCTGATGAGTCGACGTTGTGAGCTTTCGAAAGAAAGATTCTGCGAAAGATTTATGATCCTTTGCGCATTGGCCACGGCGAATATCACATTCGATGGTACGATGAGCTGTACGATATATACGACGACATTGACATAGTTCAGCGAATTGAAAGACAGCGGATACGCTGGCTAGGTCATGTTGTCCGGATGGATGAAAACACTCCAGCTTTGAAAGTATTCGACGCAGTACCCGCCGCGGGAAGCAGAGGAAGAGGAAGACCTCCACTCCGTTGGAAGGACCAAGTGGAGAAGGACCTGACTTCACTTGGAATATCCAATTGGCGCCACGTGGCGAAAAGAAGCAACGACTGGCGCGCTGTTGTTAACTCTTTTATAATCGCGTATGCGATGTCTATGCCAATAAAGAAGAAGAAGTTTGATGCAATTAACTACCATGAAGTTCCTATCGAATACTGAAAAACAGCACACCTCTATACTCAAAAATAGTTTATGAGTAAAGGGAAACGTAATAATTAAATATTTACAGTCTAGAGATGTTTCTGCAAAATACCTATGGTTTTCAATGAAGCAATACCTGTTTCGAATTTAATCCATTTAGTATATGGATTCAAATTATAGAAATACACTGTTAAGCTCTTGCTGGCTTTTAATGTTGTTGAATACGGCTTCCATATAAATATGTGTAAGAAAATGCATAGCTGACACTAACACTAAAGTAATAAAAAAGTGTACTTTATTCTATCAATGTTATGTAAATGCAATTACACTGCTACTGTGTCATCAGCCAACACATTGTTATGTAAAAACTTATTCATGCTTAGAATTTGTTTATAAAACAGTTTTCCATTTCGCTACTCAGACATCATTGTGCAATGAAGCTGCAGAAATTGGCTACATGCCGTGCATGGGTGGCAATGCAGGAGCCCACTCGAAGCGTTAGTCCTCAGCTATCACCTTCTTTCTATCGCTTTTGTTGTGTGCGTCTTTGCAATTTACCTGCGCAGCATTAAAATTCCCATAACGTAAATGCATGGGAAATTGAATATAATTGCATTACCGATATTTTTTATGGCGTTTCAACGTTGAACGTTGCCCAGGCAGCCGACAACTAGTGCAAATGGCCCTTTCTTGTGGAACATTACCATCAGTGATGACTTTGTTCTTCTAGTGTATGCAAACTGTGCTCTCTGTATTTCTATTTATTGTTCTTTCTTTTTCATTTTTCCTTTCTACTATTTATGATTGGTTTATTTTCCAGTGTATCCTTTCCTCACCTCATGAATATATGCGCTACATGTGAAATTGAATTTGCTAGCTGTACGCTGATGGAAAATGTTTCTTATTGTTTTTGTTATTCCTTTTTTCATAAGGCTTTTTATTAGTGCATCCTGCTTCAATACTCACACATGTTGATATAAAAGCAATACCTGTCGTCACAAAAGTAAATATACTCTCCCACGTACATTGTCGGCATTTGCATGCTTCTGATACAAAATACAAGTATTTCTTGTGGGTAATTGTTGTATACAATTTAAAAAGGGGTGCACCCCCTACCGTCCTATGTGTGATTGTCCGCATAGTTCATAATTTTATAAAAAAGTAATTGAGTTTTATAATAAGCGTATACGACAAGGAAGAAATGTAGCATGTATTCTATTTGTTTCTTAAGCAAATATACTCTCGGAAGATGGTTGCACGAGATATTATAGTCTCCATTTAACAATTATTTGTAATAACTTAATATAATCGAAATAGATGTTTAGTTGTATACATATACAAATCCAGATGAGGAGACGAATTTCGACTTGCTAATTACGAATTATTGTTCCTTGTTACCAATTATGTTCACAATTAATTATGTCTAAAATTTGCTGGAAAGAAAAAAATTGTACAATAGTGCGGCACTGCCTACTCTGAGATAAACTACTTCAACAGTTGTAACCCAACCTTAAGTCAGTAGTTTGATTTGAAATCAGACTGCAACTATGCGTAATTCACTTGTAATTCAATCATCAATACTTTAAATCTTTGGTTCCTCCATCCATTTATAAAAAAATTGGTAGCAGATATGTTGGCTAGTGGGTTCTTTCGGGTTATTTAATAAGTGATTTATAAATTAGATAACATAAGGTGTGATTTCTCAATCAAGTTTATAGAAAGAAGTTCGTTGAGTCAAATATGGGCGACAGCAGCTTACACACTCAAACAAAAAATCCCACGCAGTTGAAATTATTCTAATATACATATAATAATAATAAACGGTCACTATTTGCTCAAAATACACTACTTGTCTTATTTGATGTTTTTGTTATGTAACTCATTAGTTTACCGTTATTTCTGATACCGATACCGCATCGATAGATAGATGTATATTAAAAGCATGTGTTTGTTTCAGTACATTCAGCATTTCCCTTTGAGTCAGTTGTAAAAGTAATCAAAGCTGAACATGGTGTTGACTATAAAGAAGAAAGCAGAAATCATAGCTTCATATAGAAATAAAAAGCTCGGGAAATGTGCAAAATTGATAGAAGTGTGCGCAACATTATTAAAAATTATACCAATGCCGCAGTGCGTCGTAGGTAACTCCTTTTTTGGAAAGCTGTGTCTTACCCTATTAATGGTGTGGGGGGCTATAAACAAATTTGGTGTTAGACAGCTTGTAATTTCTAAAGGATCAGTGAATGCTGAGAAATACATTGGAACTCTGAAAGAAGGATTATTGCCAACTATTGAATAGCTGTTCGAAGACACTCAAAAAGTTTATTTTCAGGATATTCAGCCCCTTGCCATAGAACCAAAACGGTAACAAAAGCATAAACATACGCATGAAATAGATTTTTCAATAATTCATTACAAATACGTGCAGGTTACAAATCAAAAAGTTTTATAATGGAATTGAGTACCTCACGTAGCCAGGAACCAGTCCAGATATCAATCCAATTGAGAACTGACGGAATTATATGGGCAAAAGGATAAGAGTTAAGCGTCCAAAAAGTCTTAAGGGGGTATTCTACTCTAGAGTTTTGTAAAATTCGATTTTCTTTTATCATATATTTAAAGTTATGACTCTTAAGAACATATCCTCCAAAGGATTTTTAAAAATTAAAATTATTTTAAGAGCTATAGTTACTTTAGTGACGCAGTACCTAGCCCGGTTCGGCCGGACTCACTTTTTTAAACGCGTTTTTCACGAAACTACTTTTTTCCAAACCGTACCGGCATTATCTCAAGTTTTATACAACCGATTCACTTGACAATTTGCGTGAACCTTTTCTATATAATCCTTTATCGTTCCTACCAGCATCGTGTCAAAATTTTTGTTTTTAATATTTTAAAAAAATTCAGGAATTTCAAAAAAAAAGCGTAAAAAAATTATTTTTGTTTTCAGGCAGTCGCCATTTTTTTTCGTGTTACCTGAGGTAGGAACTATAACAGCATTTTTACTTATTGAGAATTTCTTTTCATTTTTTTTTTCAGACCGCCAGGAGAGTCAGGATCAATGTCACCAGGATGCGCCATTTTTTTACACCTGTCTCTCCCCCCTTAATTATTTTAATTTTAAATATTTTTTTGTAAAGCTTTTTTTTCTGTATTCTTGAGATACCAGTAAAAACAACATAAAAATTGGATAGTAAAAATATATATATTTTTTTTAAATAAAATTCAAAAAACTGCCCAAAATTTGATTTCTAGACTAGAATACCCCCTAAAAGAAATGGTAAAACTATTGAAGCTTTGTAGAATGAAGGAATTTATAATAATTATCTTTAAAGTGTATTTAAATTCATGCCTAAACAAATAGCCGAGGTTATTAGGAGGAGAGAGTGTTCTTCAAAAAAGTGTTGGTAAAAACACCGAAATCAGCCATCTTTGTTTGCTTTCATTTCAACAATGTTGCCATTGCTCAATACGCATATATAGTTTTGTACACATCTATGTTTTCAATTACAATTTTTTGTAATATAAAATATCAAAACTGAAAACAAACTATTAAAAATAGTTTATATATTTATAAATAAAAGCATTCGACTGTGATTTTGAGTTATTTTAAGAAAATCTCAAACATATGGAATACTACTTTTATAATTACTACAGTATATCGAGATTGGCAACCCAGCGTTTTGAGAGAGCAATCATCCTACGCAAAGAGAGAAGGGTGTAACGTTTTTCGCTTTTCACTTACATTGCGCGCCCAAAAGATAGGTCGTATCAGCTGACACGGGCCATGAGTCTACGTTTTTGGCTGTTTGCGCTATTAGAACTAAAATAAGTTGATACTGCAAATGGACGGAATCGTAGTGCTCCTGAGATACAGTAACACCGACACTTATTACAGGAACTATTCTTTGCTCCTCCCAAATATTTATGATTTTTCGAGTTGTGACTCTTTTGTAAGAGTAGTTCATAACCAATTTAGGTGTTTAAGTCTATACCTGCTCTTTAAAGTACAATGAGTTCATTTGACTCCAATAATGTATTGAATCATCCCCACTCAGAGTGCTATGTGGACTATGGCATACATAAACATATATCCACGAAAACCTATCTGTGTTTAAAAAAAAAAGCTCTTCTAAGTATTCATGCAGAACCTTTCACTGATGAAAAGAGAGACTTCTGTACCAACCACATTTATCCTGACAAAAAAGAAACGTATTTTTACGTCTCTGAAGCTGAGTTTCCATTGTGCTGTATTGTTCTGCATCGAATTCATTACAACGAAAGTATCTCAGCAAAATGAACGGAATCGGATCCTTGCTACATGAAACTTATTACCGTACATTTATGTTCGTATGTGTATTGTTTAAGACCCAATATGCTTTTGTTGTTCTCATACGTTTACACAATCGTAATTTTCGTAAAACTTAAGTAGCCGTATGACTGAGAGTATACGAGTATCTGCATCAATTGCATTTGCTTAGTTCCTTGTTCGACAAGTGTGTTCTTACTTTAGTTTACTGCCGGCAGGCTGTTTGACTTCGAATGGAGGTAATATCTACTGAAATCTTCACATTTGTTTGTTACCGTCACACAGATACATCCAAATAAGCCTTCGCTCCGTAATCTACTCAAAAGCATTTTAGAAGTAACACCTGCAGACACTTAACGATTATTATGCTTTTTGTAGACAAAAACGATTGGAAATATAAAATAGAGAGATGGTTTGCTTTTATGTTATGAAATCACATGTCCCTATGTAGAAGTCAATGTAATGTAGCTCAACTGTTTGTTTTTGTCATGAACGCTTTCGAAATTTTTATTATCGTATACTTCACATTTATTAGCTGTCTGCAACTGGGTAGATTTATTTAACTTTACAAGTAGCAGTAGGCGATTCGTCGAAGCATACTTGAGAACATAAAGCTGGAAAATGATGATTTCTTGGCTTATGCAAACGATAATAGAGATTAACATTATTTCGAAAATATGTATTGCCATTTCATACGTTCCTGTTCTAAAAGAACACATATGTTAATAGACATTTGTAAGAATATTTGTTAAAGCAAAGCAAATTTCATATAAATACCATCCTAATGAAAATAATAGAGATTACCCTCAAATTTATTTTTAATATTTAAGTCCTATTTTAAAATATCTCAACTGATTCGCGTTAGATTGCCCAGCTATACATACTACATAACTACTGCCGCATGTAATATAAAAGCATTTTTTTTTTTTTAATCTAAAGATTTATCTCTTCTTTGGAGCTCTTTCCTCTCATTTATCGAGAGTTATAACTATTAAACCAAGTAACATGAAAAGTTTTAAATGAGACAGGGTAATAAATAATGTTTATAAATAGTTCCCTATACTAAGCCATCTGGACTCGCCATGTATCAAATAGTTCAGAGGCGGAACTTAGCCATTTCATTAGTGAGGTGACGTTTCGCACAAAATTCATTTCTTTTATTTATTTATTCAAAACATGTTTTTTTTAGTTTCTGAAAAAAATTATAATTATATAACATTTGGAACATATTTTATCCAAAATTACCATTAGAATAGTTGAGTTGGTGGTGTAATGCCCAAATTATGAGCAACTCCTTTCCCTTAACCTTCAAGAAGTCGCGCGTAGTCTTTTCGACCGCCCATGGTGAATAAAGTATTATAATTTTTGTGTATATAATCCCAGATATTTGGTAGCTCTAGTAGCTTGAGGTTAGTTCATTTCCAATCGAATGCACTATTTCCGTCTCTTTTTAACGCTTGTCGACTGTTTATAGCGAGCATTTACTTCAGTTGCCTCTCGTCGTCGAAAAGACTACGCGCGATTTAATAAAGTGTTACAGTTATTGGTAAAAATGGCTAAAACAAGAATAAGTGAAAGTGAAATAATGAAATTTCTCCTAAGGAAAGATGATGAAAGTGATGAAACTTTAAGTGATGAAGATCAAAGTCTTGAGCCCCTTATCTGATGTGGAGATATGGCGGGAATCAATCATTCAATAGGCCGGAATGTGGTCACCATTCGTGAAAGTAGAACCATTCCAAACGAAGAAAGTAACTCGGAAGAGGAAAACATTCCTTTGGCTGATAAGAGCTGCATACTTCATGGCACGTGATCATGTTCAAAATGGAAAAAATCAAATAGTGATAGAGTCAGGTATCCTTCTTCTTCTTCTTCTTACTGGCGTAGGCACCGCGCTTACGCGATTATAGCCGAGTCAACAACAGCGCGCCAGTCGTTTCTTCTCTTCGCTACTTGGCGCCAATTGGATATTCCAAGCGAAGCCAGGTCCTTCTCCACTTGGTCCTTCCAACGGAGTGGAGGTCTTCCTCTTCCTCTGCTTCCCGCGGCGGGTACTGCGTCGAATACTTTCAGAGCTGGAGTGTTTTCATCCATCCGGACAACATGACCTAGCCAGCGTAGCCGCTGTCTTTTAATTCGCTGAACTATGTCAATGTCGTCGTATATCTCGTACAGCTCATCGTTCCATCGAATGCGATATTCGCCGTGGCCAACGCGCAAAGGACCATAAATCTTTCGCAGAACTTTTTCTCTCGAAAACTCTTAAGGTCGACTCATCGGTTGTTGTCATCGTCCAAGCCTCTGCACCGTATAGCAGGACGGGAATTATGAGCGACTTATAGAGTTTGGCTTTTGTTCGTCGAGAGAGGACTTTACTTTTCAATTGCCTACTCAGTCCAAAGTAGCACCTGTTGGCAAGAGTAATCCTGCGTTGGATTTCCAGGCTGACATTGTTGGTGGTGTTTACGCTGGTTCCAAGATAGACGAAATTATCTACAACTTCAAAGTTATGACTGTCAACAGTGACGTGAGTGCCAAGTCGCGAGTGCGACGACTGTTTGTTTGATGACAGGAGATATTTCGTCTTGCCCTCGTTCACTGCCAGACCCATTTCTTTTGCTTCCTTATCCAGTCTGGAGAAAGCAGAACTAACGGCGCGGGTGTTGAGGCCGATGATATCAATATCATCGGCATACGCCAGCAGTTGTACACTCTTATAGAAGATGGTACCTTCTCTGTTGAGTTCTGCAGCTCGAACTATTTTCTCCAGAAGCAGGTTGAAAAAGTCGCACGATAGGGAGTCGCCTTGTCTGAAACCTCGTTTGGTATCGAACGGCTCGGAGAGGTCCTTCCCGATCCTGACGGAGCTTTGAGTGTTGCTCAGCGTCAGTTTACACAGCCGTATTAGTTTTGCGGGGATACCAAATTCAGACATCGCGGCATAGAGGCAGCTCCTTTTCGTGCTGTCGAAAGCAGCTTTGAAATCGACGAAGAGGTGGTGGTGTCGATTCTCCTTTCACGGGTCTTTTCCAAGATTTGGCGCATGGTGAATATCTGGTCGGTGGTTGATTTACCAGGTCTAAAGCCACACTGATAAGGTCCAATCAGTTTGTTGACGGTGGGCTTTAATCTTTCACACAATACGCTCGACAGAACCTTATATGCGATGTTGAGGAGGCTAATCCCACGGTAGTTGGCGCAGATTGTGGGGTCTCCTTTTTATGGATTGGGCATAGCACACTTAAATTCCAATCGTTGGGCATGCTTTCGTCCGACCATATTTTACAAAGAAGCTGATGCATGCTCCTTACCAGTTCTTCGCCGCCGTGTTTGAATAGCTCGGCTGGCAATCCGTCGGCCCCTGCCGCTTTGTTGTTCTTCAGGCGGGCAATTGCTATTCGAACTTCTTCATGGTCGGGCAATGGAACGTCTGCTCCATCGTCATCGATTGGGGAATCGGGTTCGCCTTCTCCTGGCGTTGTACGTTCACTGCCATTCAGCAGGCTGGAGAAGTGTTCCCTCCATAATTTAAGTATG
Organism: Bactrocera zonata; assembly: GCA_037783105.1. NCBI lineage: Eukaryota > Metazoa > Arthropoda > Insecta > Diptera > Tephritidae > Bactrocera > Bactrocera zonata. Next base: position 10,320 of record JBAWJQ010005920.1, on the reverse strand, counting down.
CTTTGGGCATCGGTGGCTAGATCACCTTTGGGGGTTCTACAAGAGTATGCTCCGGTCTTGAAACCTTCTGTAAGCCGCCGCATCTTTTCGTAGAATTTTCGAGCATTACCCCTGTCGGCCAGCTTATCAAGCTCTTCGTATTCACGCATTTCGGCCTCTTTCTTTTTCTGTCTACAAATGCGTCTTGCTTCCCTCTTCAACTCTCGGTATCTATCCCATCCCGCACGTGTTGAGGTCGATCGTAACGTTGCGAGGTAGGCAGCCTGTTTTCTCTCCGCTGCGACACGGCACTCCTCGTCGTACCAGCTGTTCTTTTGCACTTTCCGAAAACCAATGGTTTCGGTTGCAGCTGTACGTAAGGAGTTTGAGATGCCGTCCCACAGTTCCCTTATACCGAGTTGTTGACGAGTGCTCTCAGAGAGCAGGAGTGCAAGCCGAGTAGAAAATCGTTCGGCTGTCTGTTGTGATTGCAGCTTCTCGACGTCGAACCTTCCTTGTGTTTGTTGGCGTGCGTTTTTTGCTGCACAGAGGCGGGTGCGAATTTTGGCTGCAACAATATAGTGGTCCGAGTCGATGTTAGGACCTCGGAGCGCACGCACATCTAAAACACTGGAGACGTGTCTTCCGTCTATCACAACATGATCGATCTGGTTGGTGGTTTTTCGATCCGGAGACAGCCAGGTAGCTTGATGTATCTTCTTATGCTGGAATCTAGTACTACAGATAACCATATTTCGGGCCCCGGCGAAGTCGATCAGCCTCAACCCATTTGGGGATGTTTCCTCGTGGAGGCTGAATTTACCGACCGTAGTGCCAAAGATACCTTCTTTGCCCACCCTGGCGTTGAAGTCGCCAAGCACGATTTTGACATCGTGGCGGGGGCATCTCTCATAAGTGCGCTCCAAGCACTCATAAAAGGCATCTTTGGTCACATCGTCCTTCTCTTCCGTCGGGGCGTGGGCGCAAATCAGCGATATGTTGAAGAACCTCGCTTTGATGCGGATTGTGGCTAGACGTTCATTCTCCGGAGTGAATGATAGTACTCGGCGACGGAGTCTCTCTCCCACCACGAATCCAACACCAAACTTGCGCTCCTTTATATGGCCACTGTAGTAGATGTCACAAGGACCTACTCGTCTCTGTCCTTGTCCCGTCCATCGCATTTCTTGGACGGCGGTGATGTCAGCCTTTATTTTCACGAGGACATCAACCAGCTGGGCAGCGGCACCTTCCCAATTAAGGGACCGGACATTCCAGGTGCATGCCCTCAATTCGTAGTCCTTATTTCGCTTGCCATGGTCGTCATCAAAAGGGGGGTCTCTCATCCGAGGCTGATTGTTGGTTTTCATTGGTGCGTTTTTTTACGTGGCGGGTCCCAAACCCAGCGCACAACCCTAAGCAGGGGATATTTCGCCTTCTCACTTTAGCTCGCCTTCAAACGGATGTTCTTAGGCTACCCAGAGGATACTTGGTCAGAGACCGGAAGTCGTGAGCTGCTTGAGTCATATGTAAAAGAATCGTTTCTGGCCACTCCCAAGTGAATGGCGATCAGAGAACTTTCCTCACTTGCGTGAACCCCCACACACATGACTCCATCCTCCAGGCATCCACCCCATAATATTCTGACTCAAGAGGCTGGCGCTCTTGGAGAAAGGCGTGGGCGTAACAACATCTCTAAAAGCATGGGATTTGTTCATATGCGATAAAATTATAACGACAGTAGTAAAATATACTAACGAATTTATACAGAAAAAAGAAAGCGCATACTCCCAGAGTTCGAGATTGTAAAACTACCGATTCTGTTGAGTATTCGGGCCCTGTTCGGATTATTATATATTTCCTGGAACCTCACGTTATGTCTCATGGAAACTTGGAGGATGTGTATAGTGATGCTACTGGCATTGTCATATTTCCAAATACTATGCCTTTTGAAAAGGATGAAATTTCTTCTAAACTTTCCTCTCCGGTTTGATGATGCATCCACTGAGAAGTTTTCGCCGAGCCCAAGATAAAGCTGCGCCCATACGAGAAGTGCTAAATATGTTTACAGAAAACTGCCTTTCTCCTTATTCTGTTGGTAAGAATGTTGTAATAGATGAAATGATGCGGAAAATGTCCTTTTAGACAATACAACAAATCGTAAACCTGACAAATATGGGCTAAAGATTTATGCACTAGTGGATTCAAAAAACTTTTACACGTTGAATATTGAGCTTTACGCTGGAAGACAACCAGAAGGACCTCTTTTCAAATCTAAAGTAATTCAGGAAGTGACGTTGCAAAAAGGTTAATTTCACCAATTTCTGGAACCGGACAGAAATTCGACCATTGATAACTGGTTCACCAGCATTCCTTTGGTAAAAGATTTAGCCACAAATGATAAAATGTCTGTTGTTGGCACCTTGCGTAAAAATAAAAAAAGAAATTCCCCCGTGTTTCATTGCGAAGGGAAATCCAGAGTATTCTAGTCAATTTGGGTTTTCAAATATTTCTACCCTGGTATCGTATGTACCTAAAAAGAACCGATCTGCTGTGCTGATTTCATCACTTCATCGTACAGCTGAAATTGACACCAGCACTAACGAGAAACGAAAACCAGCTATTATAACTTTTTACAATAAAACAAAAGGTGGAGTTGATGAAGTGGATAAAAGGTAAAACTGTATTCCGTATCAAGGAAGTGCAATAGGTGGCCATTGACGCTCTTTTTTCGCTTGCTAAATATTGCTGGAGTAAACTCAATGGTAATTTTGAGAGAAAATGGTGTAGTTATCGAAAAAGACGTACATTTCTACGCGAGTTGGGAATAGAAATGACAGAAGAACATGTGAAAAGAAGAGCTGATAAAAACTTACCAAGAAATTTGAAAAAGAAATATAAGAGGTTTTTGAAATTAGATGATGAGCCCAATAGTGAGGCAAGTACATCCGAAGTCAGTAGAGGAAGCTGCAAAATATGTCCAACAAAAAAAAGAGGCAGACAAAAACCTAATGCAAAATCTGCGAAAGAAATATTTGTCGAGACCACACGGTATTTATTTGCAATGAGTGTTTTGTGACCGATGAATCTGATGAATCTGACTATTGAACTATTCTAACTTTCTAATAAGATATTAATGTATTTACTTTCTTTTCAATGTATTCTATGACTTTTATGTTTTCCCCAAATTTTTGAAAAAAATTTGTTTGGTTTTGTGTTAAGATTAACGAATTTTACTTTGCATTCAATGAATTATATTACTTTTTATGTTTTCCCTCATTTATTATGACAAAAAAAAATACTTTTCCTGTAAAAAATATTATTTTATGATTACATAATACTTAAAACTAATAAAAAAATGAATTCACAACTTTATCCACTTTAAATCTCACATTTCAAATGGGCGTCGAAAGACTACGCGCGACCGCTTTTGTTACAAAAGATGGCGCGCCCGCTTGAAGGTTAACTTCCTCATAAGTTCTAAATTATGTTTCGCCACTTGATGAACCCTCCTCATATTCGAGCTATGTTTATTCTCAGTTAAGCGATTGCAGTTTCTGCTTGGCAATAAGCTGCGTACATTGCGTCATTTCCGGCGATAAAGTATCAAATTTATATTTGTATGGCACATATAAGCCGCTGTTAAAAGCACCGATTTAATTTGTGATCAAATGTGCTTTTATGAGCGTGCAAATGTGTTACTCATATGCCTAGCTTTTAAGTCACATGTAAAATTCAGATATGCCAATAAATTGTGTGGATTTTGCGAAGGATAATGGAAGAGGCCACGATAGTTGTGTTCCTCATTCATATTTAGTGTATAATAGAATCATAAATATGTATGAATTCAATGGAGAATATGCTTTCACAAGCATAAGATGATAATAAAAAATAAATAAATAAATCGCTTTATAATTGTTACATGATTTCTTAAAGGGGCTTAATAAGGAAGAAAAATAGTCTTGAACGATTAAAATTATTAACTTATATGTTTTATTAAAGTGTCAGATTATTCAGTGATTCCTCAAAAATAAAGTCACTAATTCAAATTTTCTAACCAATGAAGAAGCTCTACCACCATTTTTAACAAAGAGAGCAAAGCTATGAGACTGATTCAGTCTATTGTCTACTAAGTTAGTATATTTAAATAATATAATTAAGGGACTTCAATTGAAATTCAAGAAATTGGTCAATGATGAATTCTATCCTTTTGTTTTAAGACTAACTTTCATAAGCAAAGTGAGTTTATGTAGTTATTACATAATGTTGCGATCAATAAAAAAAATCTAATATTAGTATCAAATAATGCCCAGTTGGCAAAATATGGTGACTTAAAGACACTTGCACATTTCAGCTTGATATAAGATTCAAAAAGAGCATACACTTGCTATGAAAACAGAACATCATGTGCTCCAACAATAAAGAACACAATATATGATAGTTCTTGATAAACTCTTTAAAATCAGCTTCATTATTGTTATTCTAGGTATGCATATCGCACCCTAAATACAAAAGGGTCACAACTCAAAATACTAAGATTTTCAGGAGAGACGAAAAACGTTTTATGTAAAAATTATTGCAATATTTAAAGAAAATATTGTGGCATTATGAAAATATACAACATTGAAGAAGGTTCTGCTATATTTTTTTCAATTTTATATTATGTTTGCGAAAATAAAACAAAATTTTGATTTATGACTCTTTAACTAAAATTTTTTCGATTAACTAGCGATATTATCTTAAGTTGTGCCTTTTTAACTGATAAAATGTTTTAATTTTATAAGTTTCCTAACCGCCGACTGAATAGAAGAATAAGAATAAAAAGAAAATCACAGGAGTGAGGAAATGTATGTTTTTATTTAAATATTTCTATTTTGAAATAAAGCTTTATTCATTTCAATAACACATATGTATCAAAGTAGCACAAAGTAGAAATCAAAATAGTTCACTATATTAAAAAAGGAAATCTTCAAAAGTTTACGTTTTTAAATGCCATTGAAACTATGTAATAAATAAATATTTGTAATATGACTCATAAAAGTTTTTGGAATATGATTTTTATCCACCAGTTCCTTTATGTCCTTTTGCTTTATTTGTGGAAGCGATAGCCTTCCTGAATAAATGGCACATAAGCCAAAAATATTATTGTATAAAAGAATGTCTAATGTTTTTAAAAGTAGCGAAATAAAGTAAAGCAATTTGTATTATGCTTCTCAATTCTTACTTGATGCAACTCCAAGGCTTTAAGTTGTTTCTTAAACACACTTCCTGAAAGTCGATATCTTTATAAGATGTTTTATAAAAAATGAATGTGGGTTTTCTTTATTGACTTGGAGAACTTTAATATCACGCCATATAACTTTCTGATTGTCTTTATTTGTAGAAAAATTGTGACCCCACTCTTCTTGAAGAGACTTTAAATCATAAAACGCTTCATATGACAATTCTCGAACTTTATATGGGGGCCAGTCTTTTTGCAGTTGCTATTAGACTTGTGTATTGGTCTGGCGTATAAATGGGATTACTACTTAAATGCCTTTTACTTGCTTCTCAATAACGCTGTGCACATTGTCTCCTTCATTTTGAGAATGACCTTTAATAAGGTATTTATGCGTAATACTTTTCAGATTATACTTATGTACAGCATATGCATACATTGAAAGAATGTACTTATTTTTTTGCTGTCCACAGCAGTTATCGGAATAAAAAATTATATCTAAATCTTGAGCATTTTTTGCCTTTTGTACCAGATTTTCGATATATAAAAGCACACAGGTGCCGATCTCATTACTCCCACGTTTTCCTTGTACTTCAGTCCAAAAAAAACATTCTACATATTTGGCACTGAGGTCACTTACGGTAAAATTGTAACAGTTAATTTTACTTTTGTAGTAAAAACAAGAGGTAAAGCCTTTTGGCAATGGTAAAACAGCTTGTAAGTCATACACAGCTACATTGCTTTTATTCTTATCTCTATCTTTTTCGGTTCTGCATAGCTCCTTTTCTTCGTGATGTGTGTTGTAAGCTTGCACCAAATCTCTTTTTCCATTTTCATCAGCATTTAGGAAAGAGTCGCAGACATCGCATTGATCTTTCTTTGGTTTGAAAAAAGCAATGTTGAATTCTGTGTTGAATATTCGATAAAACATAATTTTACTCCCAAACTCCAAATTTTCAGCTTCACGAGATTCTTTGTAGTCGTGGTATAGATCTGCTTTACTTTTACTGCTTTCAATGAACTCGCGAGAAGTTTTAGCACGTAAATAATGAGACTCGATTCTTGGAATATTTTGAATAAATTCTCTCATACTGTTTTTGATTTCTGGGCTTACTGTAATATGATTATCATGCTTTCCACGAAGATCCAGCTCAATGAAACCACGTTCGTCCTTCTTTTTTATAACTGTTCGTATAACTTTGTCATTTATGTCAAGGGTTGCTTTAAAAAAAGTCTTACACACTCTAATAGTCTTTGAGTTGAGCTCAAAGAAAAAAGCATTATTAAGTTTGCGAAGCCCATCTGTACAGGTGTATCTGTATTTTGGTTTAATTTCTTTCATATGCCTGGCTATAAACTCTCTCTGTCTTTGCAAGTCACTGCAACCCCAATATTTTTTAAATATTTCAAGGCGCATCGATTCGGAAATTAGTTCATTTCATCGAAGTCGGCACTTTGCTCCGCAGGGTGGCCTTATACACCTGGCATTTACTTCTTTTTTCGACTTGGAAAGTGATGTATAAGAGGCTCCAGAGTTTCTTAAAGATTTTTGTTTCTGTTGTTTCTTGTTTTGATATGTATATCTAGAAAGTGTTCTCTTCCTACTTAATCTTTTTATATCTTCTTCTTCTTCTTCTTCTGAGTATTCTTCCGAGGTGCTGCTTTTTCCGGACACACAAAATTCACTCCCTGAGTCACTAAATGCATTAGTGCTACTATCATCATTGTGACAAGGCACACTACAATCTGTTTCCATTGTGTTTGAGTAATGTTCAAAGTTTGGGCAAGACATTTTCATCAAAGGGGTCACAACTAAAAATTAAATTTTGTATTGCAAATAATTTAAGATTTTACAAAAGGCATGCAAAATAAGTAAACAAACAAAATACTAATACCAATATCATTAACATTTAATTCTTTTTTCTACTTTAAAATAAAAAAAAAATTATAAAACTTACGACGCTCACGATTATTTAATCAAAGAAGGCACATAAATAAATAATACTGTTAACTGAACTCACTTTTCACAACTAAAGAGGCACAATGCAAAATAATATACCACGAAATTTATCACTTTTTACAGTTATAGAGGCAGAACTCAAAATAAAACTCTTTATGTGTAATGAAAGTAATCAGCTAGGTCTTGAGCACATTAACGCAACTAAAAATAATTCTTTTTAGTTGATCGTGCAAAAGCAACACACTTGACATAAAAATAGACATAACTGTATTTTTCCAGTTAAAGAAGACAGTTATGTGAACAAAATTTTTGCAGTAGTTAGAGATGTGTACTCTGAATTAATTTATGCAAAAAACTCAGTTTTGGAAAATTTTGAGTTGTGACCCTTTTGTATTTAGGTGCGATATATTAACTGCGTATATGCGAAGGTGTTCTTGTTTATTTAATAGTACCGTTCTGGTAAATATGAAAACCAAGCAAAAATGTATGCCTTACAATATAAAAATATTGATATTAATAATCTAGCTCTTTAATAATAGATAACATTTAGATTATGGTGGACTTTATTTACATGGTAACGCTATTGCTAATAAAATGGATATACAATATGCAACTGAACAATCAAACGCGTCTTTCATCGGAAGTTTTTTTCATATCCCTAAGAGGCATTTGATATGGATTGTTAATTCAATAGTTCAGAAACTCCAAAGAGATTTTTGAGATCGAATTACTATAGGTTATTGATGTCAAATAAACTGAAGGACTATAATCAAGTTCTTGTATGAAAAAACTTTTTAGTTGATGAGATATCTTCACGAATTTTGGCATGAGTTGTTGCCTCATGAATATTGCAATCTTCAAAGAATTTTTTTTCAGATCGGATCACTATAGCATACAGCTTGGGTTTAATTGAATTTGAAGCTATTACGAACTTTTTACTCATATTAAAATATATTTACATACAAGCTTTAGTGTCAATCAAATGCAAGTTGATGAACCAGACCATATGGAGGATTAATACACAGCATTCATTAATTTTAAATTCCGTACAGCGGACTATAACTAGAAGTTCGTAACTTCGCAGCCATTTTATATGTAGAAACAATACGAAGCGCAAACATTTTTTCGTGTTTTTTCCAAGTTAAAAACACCTGTTCCACATTTCGCTTACCTTGTTTGAGTTCAAGCTTATACATATTTCTGTACGTACATCAATCTTTTTGCTTATGTGTGCTATGTTCAGCACAAAAGTAATAACAAGGTTCCAAAGGTTTTTTTTTAACAATATACGTAAGATTGTATGCACAAGAGAATAGAAAAAAGTGGAATTGTGTTCATTTTTAATACAATTTTCTTAAGTGATTTTCTGTGTCGACGAAAATATATAAAATATGCTGAAAGAGTATATGCTTATACTTTTGTATCGTGTATACTTACCTACATCTACATATTAATAGCTTTTCAAAGTGCAGTTAAACAGACAGTATGTGAGCTAGTTCTTTTCGTTTTTTCTTTCAGCATTGTTTTCAAATTCACAATTTCTTTAGCTTCTAACACATACTGAATTATTATGTGTCTCCTGCGAACAGATTTGCATATGTGGCTATATAGTTGTTAAGGAGCAAAAACTTTTTATTTTGGCTTATATAGGTAAGCAATGGTTGAGGATATGTTATGTTGCTTCAATAAAGTTGATTGAGTATGAGATATCTTAAAAAAAAAATGAATAAAAATGAAATAAACATAAAATTCAATAAGAATTATCTACCTTAAAGTAAAATTATGTATTTCAGATATCAAACTTTTATTTGTATTTTTATTAATTATAGAATCTATTCACCAACTTAACTTTTTAGTGGACATGGGGTTCACTTCTCCCTTAACGTTACAGCTTATTTTTATCGGCAGACTCAATCTGCTTTTCTCTTCTTTAGAATTTCTTTTACATTTTTAATCGATAGGCAACCAAAATAACGAATGTCTCCGCCACATCCGCCTCCCGTTCGTCTTTTTTATCAGCTTCATGGTGTGCTTCAATCTTTCTTTGATTTGTCGTACTTAATAGCTGAAAGCCTTGAAATAAGTGAGAAATAATGAAAGAAGAGCGTTCATTTCTCACGTTGCCCTGTCGGCAATAAAAGCGGATGTTGGCTCCACACAAATTGACTAGTCTGATGTAATAAAGCAGAAAAAGTTGTATTATTTTTGTTTGTTTGCATAATATCATTCAACTCATCTATATATGTTCTTAAGTTCCAGGTGGTTTACCAATATGTAGCAAAAACAATCGAGCTTATTTAATAAAAATTCTGGAAAGAATTGTCCATAACTAGCTTAAAGGCTAGGGTTTTACGGTAAAAAAATATACTTTTTTTGCGAATTTGTTTCTTAAATATGAATTGAGTAGTTTTATTAGGACTTTTTATGTTGCTCAGCTACTAACTTTGACAATGTCAGGTAATTTTTCACGATAAGCGTCAGCCGGTAACAGAGCTTCTTCAAAAGTGAAAAAACGGTTTCGATGTTCACCATAACTCGGCTATAAATTAAACAAAAAACGAAAACTTGGTTAAGTGTAATAAACTTTCCATCAAACGTTTCCTGCTAATTTTTAATAATTTAAAAATTTTTGGCCGATTTGTAGTGTAAATGTTATTTTTCACTTAAAAATTCCGGTGTTTTCCTTTATTGTGCGAAAAGTTGCGAACTTTGGGTTTTTTATTTGTCTAAATGTGGTTGTGTGAATTGGTCAAGTAGTTTCGAAATGACAGTGGTCATGGACTTTGAAAAATTTGTTTTAAAAAGTAATGAGAGGGCTATGTTCTGGTGAAATTGAACATGTAACTTATGAAATCCGCCTTGAGTAAATACTATGGGTATAAAACCAATCATATGTATAGAGTAAAGTCATCCGGATTATCGAAAATTATGATACTAGTTATGTAGGGGCAAGTTTTTGCTCAAATTTATTTATTTTACACAAAGATCTATTTGCACAAAGAAACTGACATATTGCCGATATATGCGGTACAAGGTCCCGAAAGTTCGACAACTTTTATACTAGGTTTATGGGTGCTTAAGAAGTATTGGTTCGATTCAACCCATTTTTGACATACAGAATGCCATTATTAGAGAAGAACTAGCCCTCAATTTCAGTTACACA
>JBAWJQ010005918.1:0-21375 GCA_037783105.1 Bactrocera zonata | reverse complement strand
GGCGACTTCAACGCTAGGGTGGGCAAAGAAGGTATCTTTGGCACTACGGTCGGTAAATTCAGCCTCCACGAGGAAACATCCCCAAATGGGTTGAGGCTGATCGACTTCGCCGGGGCCCGAAATGGTTATCTGTAGTACTAGATTCCAGCATAAGAAGATACATCAAGCTACCTGGCTGTCTCCGGATCGAAAAACCACCAACCAGATCGATCATGTTGTGATAGACGGAAGACACGTCTCCAGTGTTTTAGATGTGCGTGCGCTCCGAGGTCCTAACATCGACTCGGACCATTATATTGTTGCAGCCAAAATTCGCACCCGCCTCTGTGCAGCAAAAAACGCACGCCAACAAACACAAGGAAGGTTCGGCGTCGAGAAGCTGCAATCACAACGGACAGCCGAACGATTTTCTACTCGGCTTGCACTCCTGCTCTCTGAGAGCACTCGTCAACAACTCGGTATAAGGGAACTGTGGGATGGCATCTCAAACTCCTTACGTACAGCTGCAATAGAAACCATTGGTTTTCGGAAAGTGCAAAAGAACAGCTGGTACGACGAGGAGTGCCGTGTCGCAGCGGAGAGAAAACAGGCTGCCTACCTCGCAACATTACGATCGACCACAACACGTGCGGGATGGGATAGATACCGAGAGTTGAAGAGGGAAGCAAGACGCATTTGTAGACAGAAAAGGAGAGAGGCCGAAATGCGTGAGTACGAAGAGCTTGATAAGCTGGCCAACAGGGGTAATGCTCGAAAATTCTACGAAAAGATGCGGCGGCTTACAGAAGGTTTCAAGACCGGAGCATACTCTTGTAGAACCCCCGAAGGTGATCTAGTCACCGATGCCCAAAGCATACTTAAATTATGGAGGGAACACTTCTCCAGCCTGCTGAATGGCAATGAACGTACAACGCCAGGAGGAGGCGAACCCGATTCCCCAATCGATGATGATGGAGCAGATGCTCCATTGCCCGACCATGAAGAGGTTCGAATAGCAATTGCCCGCCTGAAGAACAACAAAGCGGCAGGGGCCGACGGATTGCCAGCCGAGCTATTCAAACACGGCGGCGAAGAACTGGTAAGGAGCATGCATCAGCTTCTTTGTAAAATATGGTCGGACGAAAGCATGCCCAACGATTGGAATTTAAGTGTGCTATGCCCAATCCATAAGAAAGGAGACCCCACAATCTGCGCCAACCACAGTGGGATTAGCCTCCTCAACATCGCATACAAGGTTCTGTCGAGCGTATTGTGTGAAAGATTAAAGCCCACCGTCAACAAACTGATTGGACCTTATCAGTGTGGCTTTAGACCTGGTAAATCAACCACCGACCAGATATTCACCATGCGCCAAATCTTGGAAAAGACCCGTGAAAAGAGAATCGACACACACAACCTCTTCGTCGATTTCAAAGCTGCTTTCGACAGCACGAAAAGGAGCTGCTTTAACGTTGCGATATCAGAATTTGATATCCCCACAAAACTAATACGGCTGTGTAAATTGACGTTGACCAACACCAAAAGCTCCGTTAGAATCGGGAAGGACCTCTCCGAGCCTTTCGATACCAAACGAGGTTTCAGACAAGGCGACTCCCTATCGTGCGACTTTTTCAACCTGCTTCTGGAGAAAATAGTTCGAGCTGCAGAACTCAACAGAGAAGGTACCATCTTCTATAAGAGTGTACAACTGCTGGCGTATGCCGATGATATTGATATCATCGGCCTAAACACCCGCGCCGTTAGTTCTGCTTTCTCCAGACTGGATAAGGAAGCAAAAGAAATGGGTCTGGCAGTGAACGAGGGCAAGACGAAATATCTCCTGTCATCAAACAAACAGTCGTCGCACTCGCGACTTGGCACTCACGTCACTGTTGACAGTCATAACTTTGAAGTTGTAGATAATTTCGTCTATCTTGGAACCAGCGTAAACACCACCAACAATGTCAGCCTGGAAATCCAACGCAGGATTACTCTTGCCAACAGGTGCTACTTTGGACTGAGTAGGCAATTGAAAAGTAAAGTCCTCTCTCGACGAACAAAAGCCAAACTCTATAAGTCGCTCATAATTCCCGTCCTGCTATACGGTGCAGAGGCTTGGACGATGACAACAACCGATGAGTCGAGCTTAAGAGTTTTCGAGAGAAAAGTTCTGCGAAAGATTTATGGTCCTTTGCGCGTTGGCCACGGCGAATATCGCATTCGATGGAACGATGAGCTGTACGTGATATACGACGACATTGACATAGTTCAGCGAATTAAAAGGCAGCGGCTACGCTGGCTAGGTCATGTTGTTCGGATGGATGAAAACACTCCAGCTCTGAAAGTATTCGACGCAGTACCCGCCGCGGGAAGCAGAGGAAGAGGAAGACCTCCACTCCATTGGAAGGACCAAGGTCAGAAGGACCTGGCTTCGCTTGGAATATCCAATTGGCGCCAAGTAGCGAAGAGAAGAAACGACTGGCGCGCTGTTGTTGACTCGGCTATAATCGCGTAAGCGGTGCCTACGCCAGTAAAGAAGAAGAAGAAGAAGTAACGAGAAATGAAGCGTCAATCTGAGAAGCTAGGTAGTAGGTGGGTCAAACCACGTCAAGTGATCCAAGGGATCCAGTTCATTAGGAGAGGGATCAGACACATACTCCCTGATATATGTACATATTTCGTAAAAATTCATTTTTTTTTTGTTAAAGTTATTGAAGATTAAAATTTAGAGGACGATAAAATTGTAAAATTATTTTCTCAGTAACTACTGGAGATAAATCGATGAAATTTTAGGTGTGTATAGTCCCCTCCTAATGAACTGCTAATTTTTAAAATCAGTGATTTTTCGAAATTTCCCTGGATCACTTGACGTGGTTTGACCCAGCATCTATATCCTTCTCCTTTAGTTTTGCATTTTATTGGAGTGACCGTTCAAGAAAACCATTTGTTACATGATGTGCTGCGTGCAGTTAAGATTAGAAAAAATTGCACCCAAAGGGAAAATGACAACAAAATACTTTACAACCCAAATAAAATCTGAATGGTAACAAACAAGCGGCACTAACTAAAAACCAGGTAACGTTTCTCCCTTTATGTATAGTATAAATGTTTTTGATGTGGTTGTGGTGTGGGCAGGTGGATGAATACGTCAGATACGTAGTCGACAGCCTAAAGCGGGCCATTGCTGTGGCTTTGCGTGTGAGCACGTGTGCTACGCGTGGTGAAATTCAACAAAGTAAACTCTGATTTCGTGTTGCTACTATTAAATTCATGTTCATAAGCAGAGTGTGGGTATGTTGACTACTGCGAGACAGTGAAATATGTAAATATTCACCTTGAGGGTCGCTAACCGCTCGGAATATCTACGTGTGTGTGTCCTTGCTGGCTTTGCAGTTAAGCTAGTCTATTAATTCATAGTTTATTGTTTGCTAGTTAACCAGCTCAACACCGATATGCTAAGACAACAAGCAACAATAAGGCACAAAATCAGGTATCACAGGTGGAAGGTACCACATTCACATAAAGAGATATTAAATGCATACATGGTGGAATAAGTATGAAAAATATGTTTGTTGTCAAAACAAGGATGTAACGCTTGGAGGAATGTTCGCTTTTTACGCTAAAAAAATAGCAAATACATGGTAATATAAATCTAAGAGGTTAGCATGAAATGGAGAGTGGAGGGTTGGGAGAAAAGTTAGTTTTGATACTTATAAGGCACACAAAGAGAAAAAATTAAGACACTGATAATTGTATTAGCATTAGCAAAAGAAAATTTATTGACGGTTGAGCGCTTATACATACTTCGTTTATGTGTGGTTTCAAATGGCAGTGTTTAAAAAAGGATAGCAAAGATGCTGATACGAAAACTGGTGAACATCTTATGGTTTTGTTATTGAAGTGTAACATGATTGGCCCAAGCACCAGCCAAACATTTTGGTGCTCAATGATACTGGTTTCGGAAGAAACCATTAGTATTACTCTAGGGCAAACATTTGATGAGTTTATACAGATAATTAAGGAATGCTGTCTCCGAGAATATTGTCTTCGAAGTGTGCCAACGTATGACAAAAATTGTCAAATAGTGCATGTTGAAACAGAACAAATGAGGTGAAAAATTTACACTAGTTATCAGGAAATTGCACTCTAACCTCTGAATAAATTTCCAGTCTAGTTAGCATATGTGCGGGCATAGTGCCTCATTGTCATGGCGTATGAGTAACTTTTATGTTATGATTTCTTTGTAAAATTGGCATTTTCCTTTACAAAATTACAAGTTAGAAACATAAAGCTATTACAATTTTTAAAAAGGACTTACTGAAATGAGTTGCTAATAAAAGTCAGACTGGTTGAAGTCATGGATACCGCTTCTGAATACTATTCATTAAAGATATTCGAATTTTTAGTTGTTTGAAAAAAGAAAACTTCGTCTCAAGCGCTTGAATTATGGCTCAACAAAACGTCAAATTAGGCAATAAAAAATGTCGTAAAACACATAAGGAAATAAGTAACATATTCGATTACTCAACGAGAAAGTTTTTAAATCGAAAAAAATTAAGAAACAGTGAAATTAGTGCCCACAATTTTGTTTTGAAAATTGTATCTCTTACTATACTTAATAAAACTACTTGAATGCTGTTGAGTGTTATTCTACCTAAAGGGGTTTGAGTAATTAATGCTTGTAATTAATTCAAAAAAACAAAACAAACATAAAAAATATGGAAACAAAAAAATTTACCTGTGCAATGCTAGTTTATATTTTTATTAATCCTGTATACTCTTCCCTTATGGCTACATATCACATTGATCACAGTTCTTGAATATAAATACCGTTTTGTATTGCTAATTTGCTTTTTTGAAAAAAGTTGAACGAGCGTGGGTATTTCTTATTAATTATTCTATTCTATTTAAATCACTGCATTTAAACTTGTAGTCAAAGAAGATTATGTAATGTTTACTTTAATTAACTTCACTTTTTCGGCAACATTTATACTCATCGTAAAGTACGTAGTATTTTACGATTTTCATACCAATCTTCTTTTGGCAAAGCACCCAATTAATGCCAATATCAACTGATGCAAAAAGTTAAAAAAGGATATAGTCAATCTACTTTTGATGACAAACAATTTATTTTTCGATGTTTTCTTGTGAACGGTGAGAACGAAACCCTCAATGGCCATGATAACCGAATGATGCTTGAAATTGAAGCTAATGATCTCGGTGGCATTTGGTTTCAACGAAACGGCGGCATCTCTCACACATCGCACCAATCAATATATTCATTGAGACAACCCTTTGCTGCGCAGAAAATTTCACGTTTTGGACCGGTCGATTGGCCACGAAGATCGTGTAACATCACACCGTTAGACTTTTTCCCGTGGGTATATATAAAGTCTAGAGTCTGTGCGGACAACCTCGCTTCGATTCAGGATTTGGAGCGAAACACCACGCATGTCATTTGTTAGTTACCAGTCGAAACGCTCCAACGCGCCATAGAAAGTTGGACTCAACAGATGGACAGACGTAGCCGCGGCCAACATTTGAAAGAGATAATCTTAAAAAATAAATCCCAAAGAACGTTTTAGTATAGTAACGTCTCACGCTCATCCATTTACAAACATAGTAACTTGCATATTTTGTTATTAATATATTATTATTAGTTAAGAAAGAGCAGTAAATTTTAGATTATAGTATTTACTAGAATGAATATATCAAAAAAGTTTTCGAAACAAAGTGATGCATGTTTCTTTATCAGACAATGATATGTCGCCATAAAATGGATAAATTCAAATTTTCACTTGTAATTATATACTATGACTTGTATCTAACTACTGTATAAGAATGTAAAATTCTATGAACATACTTCATTAAATATGCTATATTTTAATGCCGGAAATCTGTGAAATTAGTCTGCGAATTTCTCAACCACTAGTTTTTATGTCGAATATGTCGGTCAGCTTATAAGCTATCTTCATCAAGTTCCTGAAATACTATGTCGTGTCGAGTATACTATAAAATACGGTCATCCCTTAGCGGTAAATGTGAATAAAATTGGTCCTTACCTTGCCTGATGTCTACATATCTCCATATAATGACTATATTATTCGGGTGCCGTTTTCTTCATACATATATGTATGTATATGGCTTTGATGCAATTGACTTCAAATGCTAAAAGCAAAGATAACCGAATTCAATTGACTTTCGAAAAAAAAAAATACCACCACAAACACAAAAATAGTAAAACAACAAATCAAAAAGTTCAGACATTCTTGTACATTATTGAAACGAAGAGCCGAATTATGTTGAAGCTACTTAAAAAGCGATAATTCAAAGAGAATCGTAAATGAAGTTAATGTAATAATATCACTGCTATTATGTACGAGTATAGCAGATTTGCTCATAGATGAATAAAAAACAAGTTAATGGGAATTTCCCACTTTTAAAAGAAATTGCTTATCTTTTTTCAAATTTTATATTTCATTTTCATTATAGGAATATATACATATCGCTAATTTGCTGCAAGACCGGCATAAGTCAAAAAAATCGATTTGCCAGAAAACGCGTTTAAAGTTTTCAACTGACTACAACCTTACACGGAAAACGGGAAATATATTCTCTTCTCAAGCGGAGCATATAAGAGGTATTCATATGAATTTTTTACTCAACATGAAGTATGATATAACGAACAATTCTGCAGCATTAACTCAAAAATCACGTTTTTTGATTTATGCCGGTCTTGCAGCAAATGAGCGATATGTATATGCGGAGATATTTATTTGGAACAAATTTTCAAAAAGTTAAAAAAAGAAATTGTGTATATAAAAAAACTAAATGCGAAAACTTGCTGTCACAACTTTGTTGATTTCCCTTACTTTCGCATTATTTTGTGAAGAACTTGATTACTTTTAAATAACTTTAATTACTTTTTGGTATACTGTGTATGCAATTATTTGTGCATTACTTACTATACTAATTCGATTTGATTATTAAAATTAATATAGAATATAAAAATAATCGAAAACAGTTATAAGTTACCCCAAATGTACCTTTGAAAAACAAAATGATTAGTGGGGTTTATAAGTATATTTTTTACAAAGGATTTGCATAAGATTTATAAAAGTTCTTCTTCGACTATACTATATAATCTAATATTCTATAAATCTATTTTACTCTAAACGAAAATTTTCAGATACAACGCAGGATATACATACGATTATATTAATATAAATAGGTACGAGCCTTGGTTTATATTCTGGGTCAAACCACATTAATTGGCCCATCAAAATTTCGTAAAATCACCGATTTTGAAAATTAGCAGTTCATTAGGAAGAGATGAAGGACCAGACGCATTACACCGCTTATTGCTTTCTACGCTTGTTTATGAGTACAAACTCTCATGGGGTTATAACAATTTTATCACTTCACTTGTAATACAAAGAAACTAAAAGTGCTAATGAGCCTTAACGGCTCATTTCGACACGTACTCCGCAAAAGATGAAAACAAAGTATACAGCTTCCGTCAGTTATTCAGCACATCAGTTATTCATATGCTCTTTTCAATAGAAATTTCAACAAACTTTTTGGCGCACCAACTTGGTTGAGTGTAAAATTACATTTCTTACACAAGTGTGTATGTATGTGAAAAAAACGATGCAATGTTATCTATGTTGAGTATACAAAATTTGATCGGATCATTTGCCGAAAGTGACGCATATTGTATAGTATTTGTACACACAAGTATTCAACTCTGTATCATCCATCTTTTATAAACTAAGGTTTTAAAATGTTGGCTGTCAGGTTGAAAATGAGTTTCGGTGGATACCGTTAAGCCATAATTTTTACAGTTTTGAGCACAAAAAGTATTGTCCTGTGAACTGTTAACATTTTCGGAGTTCACTGGTTTTTGGGGTAAGTTTGTGGCTAGAAAATTTTAAGAAAGCTACGTATTAAAATAGCCTGTTCCTTAAATGTAAGAAAATTTATTTCAAGTCTCGAAATATAATTCACTCTTTCTACTGTAAAATTAAGTAGAACTATTAAGCCAAGCTTTTGGTTGCTTGAAAGTCGAGGGTATGGGTGCAGGTGAGAAGCTTCTAACATTCACAAGATATTTAAGCTTTAGAATCGCCGCTGCATAATTCTAAACTTAAATTGACCAATCATGTTTGTCCAGTATCTGATTTCAGAGTTATGTGCCTCCATTAAAACATCGAACACGACATATAAACGACTTTTTTAGTTAACCACCCAACTCAGGGTAATAAAGAAACAAATCAATAATGAAAACTACTAGAGTTTAAGCTTAAAGCATTAAAAGTTTTTTCGCGCAGTATGTGTCATTTCCACATTTTCTTTTTCCATAAATTTCTTAAATCTGCCACATAAAACATAACATTTCTAAAAAGTTATCAACACTTCAACTTACACTGAAGTGCAATTTTTCAAATGCCAATTTAAGCATATAAAAACACTGCGGCCACAAACTCTAATACACACGAATGCATATAAAGCGAATATATGAACTCTTTTGCATAGGAACAAAGTTGTAAAGTGTCTTTGCTACAACAACAGTAGAACTTACTGAACAAAAAAACAAAATGCCAGAGCTGTATGGCAACTAAGCTGTAAAGGTTTAGCTTATCACATAGCACGCGTCAAGTGTATCATATGAGGACACGAGTGAGTTCTTGCTTAAGTGTAAGCGTTTGTGCAGTTTTCTCTAAGTCCACACATATACATAGGTACGTGTTGTTCTCTATTCCCTCAAAATATAAATACATAGCATAAAGTATGTATGGATTGTAAATATATCGCACTAGCTCCAATGTATGTGATAATATAGGAAATTTAAGTGTATTAATTATCATCGATGGTTAGATACTACAACACACTACTATGTAGCTGACTGCTCAAAAGCAAAGTTTTGTTAGGAAACATTTTTTATTACGCGAAATTTTGCTGAATAGTTGTCCAAGGAAAAATTATAGTCTGTAAAGAAATTGTTCAGATTGACCAACAACGAGGTGTATGTCACTGTCATACAAGCTAATTGAAAAAGCTCTTGTCAGAAAACTTGAGCCTGAGGACAGTAACGTTTCGGTGATGTGGAAATCAACATTATTTTTATACTTTTGTAATATGTTGCTACAGAGTTTAATAACGTTGTTCACCTAACGGTTGAATGTAACATCTAACACTAAGCTAGATAGATAAAGGATTATAACCAAAACCCTATAAAGTGCCACAAATAAGCATTAAATTAAAAGATAAGGTAATCGAAAAGGTTTCTAATCAAACTTCAAATTATTTCTTTCATATTTGTAATGAACTTTTGTGAACCAATTATATACCATTTTGGTCCACCAATTTTTGCTATTCTTTCGCTGGAGACATTACTACATCAGTGTAAAATTTTCTGGTTCTGACTCCGACAAGTAATTTTCACAGTCCTCTCTTGAAGCCAACTTTTCTCCGTAAAGGAAATTTTGCATTGACCGGAACAAATAGTAGCCCGTTGACACAAGGTTAGGACTTCAAGATGGATGCATCAAAACTTCCCAGCCAAGCTCCCCAGGTTTTGCCGAGTCATCAAAGATGTGTGTGGTCTAGCGTTATCCTGATGGAAGACCAAGCCCTTTCTTTTGATCAGTTTGGGGCGTTTTTTCGATTGATTTTTCATCAGTTGTTGACAGTAAAATGTAAAGTTCATCGTTCGACCATGCTGGAGCAGCTCATAGTGGATGATTCCTTTTCAATCCCAACAAACACTCAGCATAACCTTTCGGAGCGTCAATCCTGGCTTCGCGACCATTCGCTGAGCTTCACCGTGCTTCACTTTTTCGCACATTATTGTCGTATTTGATTGCCTTTTCGTCTCTTGTTACCACTCGCCTTAGAAATGGTTCGACTTCATTTAGTTTTAGCAAAGAATCGCAGATGTCAATTCTATCCATTAAAATTTTCACAGACAACTCGTGTGGTCCCATCTCGATCTTCTTTTTGTAGCCAGCTTTCTTCAAATGGTTCAAAACCATTTGATGATGAATGTTAAGTTCCTTAGTGATGTCATGCTATGCTTATGTGTGGTTGATTTTTTCCACAATTTCTATGACTTTTTTAACGATAGGTCAACCAGAGCGAGATGGAATTTTAACTGACACTGCATCGTCTCCGTAAGCTTCACAAACTTCGCTGGTGGCTAGCGTGACATTCTTCCCTTTTTTTATTAAAGTTTTTCTAAATATAGCGAATTTCTTTATTACTATCACTCAGTTTTGAACAGCCGTAACTTCTTTTCAACTTTCCGAATTATGGTCAAATGAAATTTTAGTTTTCAAATATTTTATGGTTATGGTCGGACGAAAGCAAGCCCAACGATTGGAATTTAAGTGTGCTATGCCCAATCCATAAAACGGGAGACCCCACAATCTGCGCCAACTGCCGTGGGATAAGCCTCCTCAACATCGCGTATAAGGTTCTATCGAGCGAATTATGTGAAAGATTAAAGCCCACCGTCAACAAACTGAATGGACCTTATCAGTGTGGCTTTAGACCTGTTAAATCAACCACCGACCAGATATTCACCATGCACCAAATCTTGGAAAAGATCCGTGAAAGGAGAATCGACAAACACCACCCCTTCGTCGATTTCAAAGCTGCATTCGACAGCACGAAAAGGAGCTGGCTTTATGCCAAGATGTCTGAATTTGGTATCCCCACAAAACTAATACGGCTGTGTAAATTGACGATGAGCAACACCAAAAGCTCCGTTAGAATCGGGAAGGACCTCTCCGAGCCGTTTGATACCAAACGAGGTTTCAGACAAGGCGATTCCCTATCGTGGGACTTCTTCAACCTGCTTCTGGAGAAAATAATTCGAGCTGCAGAACTAAATAGAGAAGGTTCCATCTTCTATAAGTGTACAACTGCTGGCGCATACCGATGATATTGACAGCATCGGCCTCATCACCCGTGCCATTAGTTCTGCTTTCTCCAGACTGGATAAGGAAGCAAAAGAAATGGGTCTGGCAGTGAACGAGGGCAAGACGAAATATCTCCTGTCATCAAACAAACAGTCGTCGCACTCGCGACTTGGCACTCACTCACTGTTGACAGTCATGACTTTGAAGTTGTAGATAATTTCGTCTATTTAGGAACCAGTATTAACACCATCAACAATGTCAGCCTGGAAATCCAATGCGGGATTATTCTTGCCAACAGACGCTACTTAGGACTGTCAGTGATGAATCAACGTTGCGAGTTTTCGAGAGAAAAGTTCTGCGAAAGATTTATGGTCACATGGACGACATTGACATAGTTCAGCGAATTAAAAGACAGCGGGTACGCTGGCTAGGTCATGTTGTCCAGATGAACGAAAACACTCCAGCTCGACGCAGGGGGAAGCAGAGGAAGAGGAAGACCTCCACTGCGTTGGAAATCCCAAGTGGAGAAGGGCCTGGCTTCGCTTGGAATATCCAATTGGTACCACGTAGCGAAAAGAAGAAACGACTGGCGCGCTGTTGTTAACTCGGCTATAATCGCGTAAGCGGTGTCTATGTTAGTTAGGAGAAGAAGAACCTTAGATGGTATTATATGACACAATGTGATTGGTAGTACTGGAAATAACGACATTTATTGACAAAATGGGTTGAATCCTGTCAATACTTCCCTTTGCCCCCATATACTTAATATAAAGATTTTCGAACTTGCGGGTGACTTTATACTGTTTATATCTGGTGATGCGATACGAGTTATCTCCGCGAAAATGATAGAGCGTATTTTACTCATAAAATTGTATGTAAATTTGTGCCTAAAATGAATGAATGGTGAAAATTTCATATAACAAACATGTGACAATCAGGGGACTTTATTCCCTAATGAACCTCAGGAAACATTTTATTATTTTGTTAGTATGCGAAATAGAAAGTACTACATGTGTAGAATGACTATCGTTTTTCTGACAAATCTTATGCCGAGTTTGTTGGTCAGTGTATGAGTTGCACATACACATATACATATATGTTTGGTTTGATTTCAATCTAGGGTTGACGTTTGCCACCTTAAGTAATTTCCCTGGCTTTGATTCCTGCAAATTGCAAGAGCTTAAAAATCTCAGTTGCTCTTGAATTTAGTCCTTCCTTACTTATTTTGGTTTTCTTTACTTTCTGCAGCACTCATTGCACTGTAGCGCTATTTAATTACTTTGCATTATAAGTGCAGGGCTTCATCTGTTTTGAGCAATGTTTGCAAAATGCAGTTGTAAAAATAAATAAAATATGGTCACATTTTTAAATGGTCACACTTTTAAATTCAAGGAGCCTTACTTCCTCCTCGCTTCTGCGTATACAGAATTGCAATAAATAATGAAGTCCATACAGTGGAAAGAATGTAACAATGTACATTTTCTTTTAGTGTAAATTTTCTTTTGATTATGAAATGCTGCAATGATTGTTAATTAAACAATAGAACAGAAAATTGCTGTAAGAAATAAAACAAATTTAAGCGCAATTGCATCAAATGCGAAAAATTTTTTTAGTAGGTTGTGGAATCATCTGTAAAAAATGGTAATGAATTAAAAAAGTTTTCTTAAACCTTTTTCCATCTATTAAATAATTTATTTGCACACTACAACACACACGCATTCTAAACACAATATTGATGCAGAAACACCGAAAAGCTTTCGCCAATGTTAAATGTGGGCAATGTTAAGTGGCGTAGATACGCCGCTGTAATAACTTTTAATTATTCATAAATTTGTGTTTAAACTTTGCTTACAAGCAGTTAAGCACTTTTGGTCATAATTTCGAAGCATGAAATACATGGTTGCTCTTTCGATGATGCTGCAACGTTTCAGTAACTTTACCGTGCATCCATTTGTTTAGCTTTATTGTTTATGCCACTTATACCATCTTACAATCTGTGGTATACTCTTCCCCTCCAAACCATTATGACTAACTTGTAATTTATCTTTGTTGCATGGCTTATGGCATTGTTGCTACAAAATTTCAAAGTTTTGTGGCGCTTTCAAAAGAGTTCATATTACATATGTACCGCTATTAATATATATAAGAGTGAGCGTTATTTTCCAAGCTGATTTGGTTTTTGAGAACGCTCCCTATTTCCAAAGGCAATAAACCTACAGCTTTAAGAATATGATAATTTTAAAGAAATGTTTTAATAAAAAAACTACTAAGATCATTTTGTTGAACCAAAAGTTTCGTATTATAATATCACTATTTTACAGTTTTCTATTTATTTGCTTAATGCAACAGAGTTTAAAGAAGGGAAAAATAATTAATGCGCGGTTTCAATAAAATCTACAAGGTGCGTTCCAAAGTAAACCGGTCTTTTTGAATCTAGCGCCCCCTGGTGGCGCCATCTACATATATGTCGACTGGAGCTTAAAAATCTGCTATCTTTATCGATTGTCCAGTAAGAATTTCATGAGATTCCATTGATTGGAAGTGAAGCTATTGCGTTCAAGAGTCAGTATGTTTGTGTTATCGGTGCGAAAATAAGCTTCGAACAAAGAGTCAACAATAAATTTTGATTTAAAATTGATAAAACTTTTACCGAAACGTTTCAATAGATAAAAGAAGTTTATGCCGATAATTGTCTATCGCGTAGCAGAGCGCACGAGTGGTTTGAATGTTTTCAAAGTGGTCGTGAGGACATAAATGACGATCATTATGTGGGCTAATCGAAACCCGCGATCACCGGAAATTCCATCGAAACTGTGCGTGAATTCATCAAAAATCAGCTGAAATAATATTTCAAGTTCATGGAAATGGAATTGATCATCTCAAAAACATCGATTTATCGCGTTTTGATTGAATATTTGGGCTTACGAAAGGTATGTGCACGGTTTGCTCCCCACAAATTGACTGAAGACCAAAAATTGCTCAGAATCCAACATTCGAAAATCACATTTTAACCATTAACCATTCCCCGTTTTCACCTGATATCACAACGTGCGACTTCTTCCATTTCGGAAAAATGCCTTTGCCCATATTTGTAAAATCGCCTTAAACGCCTATTTTGAAGTTTGATATTTGAAAAAAAAAATGTTTAATATGTTTTTTACTTAATAAGTTACGAAGTAAAGACATTTTATATTACATTTTTCCATAAATAATAAAATTAATATACACATACTACTATGAGAAAGAAAATAGTAAAACTTTGTTCACAATTTCAAAATTCTTAATTTATTCTTCAGAATCTATGTCGTTCCTCTGAAAGTAATACCATCTGGCCCCAATACACAATATTTTTTTCAGAACAGTTGTTAAAATCAATTCTCGGGATAGTCTACAATGCGCGGAGCGATTCACGGTTAATATCTTCAATTGCCTCAAAACGGTTTCCAAGGAGCAGTTGTTTGAATTAGCTGAATAGCCAGAAGTAGCATAGAGCTAAATCAGGCGAATAGGGTAGTTGTGGCACGACATTGCTGGAAAACTTGGCTAAAAACTCACGAAGAGGTTAGCGCAAAGGACGCTTAATGCTCAAATAGTATGTCTTGTGGACAGTTGAGCCGGTCAGAAATAAGTCGAAGTGCACCACACCTCAATAATCGAAGAAAACAGCCAAGATTTCTTTTACCTTGATTTTTGATCTGTTTCGAAGTGGTAGTTTCGGCTTTGGGTCACCTTTGCCACAAAATTCGGCCGATTAATTGTCTGTTTCTGTCCTCATAGCTAGTAATAGTACATTTCATGATATACTGGTAGTCGGTAAGCATTGTTTCACAACCCTGGCTGACCGTGCTGGAGATGGTTCGTCCTCAATGCGACCCTCTTTGAATAATTTGTACCCATCAAAAATACTTGTTTGCGGCAAACAATTATCACCGAAGGCCTTTTCCAACGTTCAGAACATTTCCACACCAGAAATTTTATTTTACTTCAGACAGGCAAGCATATAAGTATACTAAACACTAAAAATCATTTTGATGTGACATTTGGCACAGATGTCACTGCCGGCCATATTAAATGTGCTAAAAGTTAAATGTTTCAATTATCAGATTGTGGTTATCGAAGTGCTAACTGCACGCGGGATGGGTGTCGAAAAGCGAATGATCCAATTCCTTTTTGGTGGTTTGAATGTGTGTTATGCGTCGTATGGTGACCGCTTGCTGAGTGTGGTGTGTATTAGGGTGCGCCCGTTTTTCCCAGGTAGAGCGGTGTACACATGTATGGGAGCCCTAACTCATTTAAACACATATTGCCGTATTAAACTTTGGAACCAAATCTATTTATTAATGCAAAATATTTATGCAATAATGGCATCACTTACTATATAGCACAAATGTGGACGAGCGGAGTTACAAATATTTATCCACTATTCAATGTTTGGAATATTCGGAGCAATATCTTTCAAGCAAATAATAAATAAGATAAATAAGGAAGGGCAAAGTTCAGGTCTAAACTTACATTTAATAATCATTTATAATCTGTTATTAACTTATTTTATAGAGCAGAGAGTCATCATATTTCACTATTTTGTACACTTCCTCTTATTCGAGAAATTTATATTAAGAAGGGAGCCTGCTTCAGAAGCTTCAAAAAATTATTATTATTTTTTTTTTTTTGCTTAAATCTCTTTAAAAAATTCTAAGAATATGTCTCCAAAGTTATAGATGAGAATTCGGAATATTTTCGATGCTAGAAGGGAAATAGTGATCAAGGGTCCAGCAGATATAATAGCGCTTGGGCAAAAAGCGAAAACTTTAAAGCGCGATTTCTTGGTTTTGCATTTTTACGATTTTTATTAATTGGTGGGCAGGATGGAAAAAAACTAAACGTCTCATGTATTTGGGGCAAAGTTTATTATCTTTGGCATTAATTAGAAAAGTCAAGTTTGACCATATTTTAAAACAACATAAAGTAAATTTTTTTTGGTCAAAAACCACTTTTTTTAATTAAGAAAAAATATGTAAAATTGCACTTTTTTTAGAATTTTTTTAATTTAGCTAGAAGATAAATTATTAAAAAGAATAAATATTTTTGAATTTTTTGTTTCCGATAGAAATTGCGACCTGCATCCTGCCCGCCGTACGACAAATGTCCTAAAGGCAGAATATCAAAGACTTCCTATCCAAAAAAATTTGTGAAGGATGTTTAAATATATGACTATAAACCCCAGAAACTTCGCTTTAATAAATTATTTCTTTCCTTCCCAAAAAAATCCTCAAAAAAATCGACTTTTTTAAGCCTCTAAAGCCGGCTCTCCCTTTAAATCAACTTTATCGACTCAATATTTAAATATACTGTATATCATAAATTCAGCCAAGAGTGCTAAATTTCATATATTGGGCAAATACTCATTATATTATACATATGAGGTTTGCAAAATTGCATTTATAATCGGTATACAATCAAATGCTGCAAAATTTATTAAGTAAAAAATGAGCATTCAAAATGTCTGTATATGGAATACTAACGGTGTTAACCAACATAAATTAGAGATTATTCGATTTCTGTCTGAAAAAAATATAGATGTAATGCTTATATCAGAAACTCATTTAACAAATAACAGTGATTTCACAATACCGGGACTTAGACTCTATGTTACAAATTATTCGGATGGGAAAGCGCATGGTGGCACGGCAGTGTTGATCAGAAATCGTTTAAATCACTATGCTCTAGAATCTCATGCTACATCACAGTTACAAGCTACAACAATATCACTAAAAAATTGGGGTTGTGACTTAAACCTTACGGTTACATACGTCCACCTCGTTTTAAAATTACAAATAGCGAATTTAAAGACTTTTTTGGAACACTCAAAGATTTCTAGCAAGTGCAGATTACAACGCAAAACACACGTACTCGGGCTCACGTCTCATTAATCAGAAAGGATGACAGCTGTACTTCACTATTTTGAATAAGCATAATAAGCTGGATATAATATCTCTTGGTAACTGGCATTGATGAGAGTATAAGAAAATTTAATGACGTAATAACGAATGCAGCTGTATTGTCAACACCAAGAAGAAACAACAAACCAGTTGGTTTTAGAAAGATCACCAATAATGAAATAGAGAAACTTGCAAATGAGAAAGGGCGAGCTAGGCGTGAATGGCAGTTAAATCGCTGCCTCTTAACTCTGCTTCAACTGAATCTGCTGTAAGAAAGTTAAAAAAGCGCTTAAATGCGAGGAAGAACACAACAGTAAAAACTATATAAAGAAATTGTGTCCAAATTCCAACATGCCTATAAGACAGTTGAATGGTAATTGGGCAGGTAGTGATAAGGATAAGACAAATTGCTTTGCTAATCACCTAGAAAAGGTATTTCAACCTAATTAACTCATGAAAAACTTTAAGCTGCCAACTTTGCCGAATACCGCTAACGAGTCGCTTTTACTCCAAAAATGCTAATTGAGTTACCAAATATTGCCGTAAAAGTGCTCGCTTTGCTCTTCAAAGGACTTCTTAATCTCGGATAATATCCTAATTTATGGAAAAAGTCGCAGATTATTTTGAAAGATAAACCTGGGAATGACTTAACACAGCCGTCTTCATACAGACCAAGCAGTCTTCTATCCTGTCTTTCTAAAACATTTGAAAATTTGTTACTATCAAAGATGACTCCTTTCCTCCATGAAAATAATATAATACCAATGCACCATTTCGGGTTTCATGAAAAACATAGCACGATAAAGCAAGTAAATAGAATTACTAACGAAATAAGAAAAGCATTGGAGCACAGAGAGTACTGTTCAGCTATATTTCTAGACTTGGCTCTGACGTTTGATAAGGTGTGGCATGAAGACCTTTTATATAAGATTAAAAACATTCTACCTTTAGAATTGTATAAAACCTTGGAGTCTTATTTAAGAAATAAAAAATTTATGGTAAAAGTGGGAGATTTCATATTTGATGAACGACAGATAAGGGCTGGTGTACCAAAGGGCAGTTTTTTAGGCACAACACTCTATACATCATATATACAGCGGATTTTCCAACTGCTAACAATGTATTAACTTTAATTTTTGCGGACGATACAGCTATAGTGAGCCGTAACAAATGCCACATTTTAGCATCAAGAATATTAGCGAAGCATTTAAGTTCTGTCGAAGAATGGCTAGCGAACTGGCGTATAAATGTGAATGAACAGAAATGTAAGCATGCTACATTTTCTTCTTCTTCTTTACTGGCGTAGACACCGCTTACGCGATTATAGCCGAGTCAACAACAGCGCGCCAGTCGTTTCTTCTCTTCGCTACGTGGTGCCAATTGAATATTCCAAGCGAAGCCAGGTCCTTCTCCACTTGGTCCTTCCAACGGAGTGGAGGTCTTCCTCTTCCTCTGCTTCCCGCGGCGGGTACCTCGTCGAATACTTTCAGAGCTGGAGTGTTTTCATCCATCCGGACAACATGACCTAGCCAGCTTTGCCGATGTTACATTTTCGCTTAGACCGATAATGTGTCCTGCAGTAAAAATAAACAATATTTTAGTACCCCAAGCGAATGAAGTAACTTAACTTGGTATTCACCTAGATACAAGACTTACGTGGAGAAAACATATATCAAGTAAAATAACATGTATGAAGATTAGTGCTGCAAGTTTAAATTAGCTTTTAAATAAAAACTCCAAACTTAGCCTAGACAACAAAGTGCTTTTATATAATGCGGTCATAAAGGCGATTTGGATGTATCGCATTCGACCTGTGCAACTAATATTGATATAATACTAAGGTTCCAATCGAAAATGCTTCGAGCAATTACGTGTTCACCATGGTACATGCATAATGAAAATATTCTTAATGACCTAGATATTTCTATGGTAAAGAAAGAAATAGAATATCTAAACTCCGAGATCACCCAAACCCTCTGGCTAATGCTTTGGTACATTCCTGCGATCAAACACGCTTTAAAAGAAGAGATATGCCTGCGTACAAAGGAGCAACGTATCACCAAAACAGCTCAATTACTTGCTTGAGCTTGTCTAGTTTTTAAATAGATTTAAGATTTTAAAACTTATTGTTAGGCTAAAAAAAAAGCAGATTTAATAAATAAAAAGATATTGAAACAAAAAACAAAGTAATCGGTATACAGCCCCTATTTTGGTTAAGAAATCAACTATATTTCAATAAATTATGAAACATTTTGACCAAAATCAACGGTTTAAAGTCACGCGTGTCCTTAAAGGCAGTCTTGTTTTTCTCTCACAACAGTCCTCATCATACAAGCAGCTCTTTTGACCCATCCGAAAACAAATAACCTAACTATTCTCTTATCAATCCACAAAAAGCGACTGCACAATCTGTACCAATTACCGTTAAAAAACTGATTGAATCTCAACAGTATGGTTTTGGATCGGGAAAACCTACAACTTAACAGATATTCAACACACTCCAAATCTTGGAAAAGATCCATGAAAATAAGATCCATATAAAACACGTAATGGTTTATAGCAGAACCAGTGAAAAACGCTGCTGCCTTCCTTCCTCATCGGCAAAATGTGTGAACAGTGAAAAACGTGGTAAAAACGCAGAAATCAGCCATCTTTGTTTATTTTCATTTGAACATTGTTGCCATTGCTCAATGCGCATATATAGTTTTGAGCACATCTTTTTTTTCAATTACAATTTTTTACAATATAAAATATCAAAACTGAAAACAAACTATTAAAAATAGTTTATATATCTAGAAATAATAGCATTCGACTCTGATTTTGAGTTATTTTAAGAAAATTTCAAACATATTGAATAGATTGAATTATAAAAGTTGATAATTACAGCAGAATATCGATATTGGCAACCCTGCGTTGTGGGAGAGCAATCAGTTGCCATGTTATCTGCGGCAAAAATCTAAATGTCGTGAATTCTCACGTCATCTCACGTCAAAGAGATAAGGGAGCAGCGTTTTTCACTGTTCAGTTACATTGCGCGCCCATAAGATAGGTCGTGCCAGCTGACTCGGGCCACGATTTTACGTTTTTCACTGGTTGTGCTATTATTCGTCGATTTTAAAAAATGCATGAAGAGAAGCTGCCACTATGTCTGAATTTGGCATTCCCGCGAAATTAAAACGACTTTAAGCAACACCAAAAGCACCGTCAGGATCGGGAAGGACTTCTCTCCCTATCACTTGACTTATTCAATATATTGCTGAATAAAATAATACTAGTTGCAGAGCTAAATAAAAAAACTATAATCATCTGCAAGTGTGATACAGTTGCTGCCGTATGCCTATGATATTGACATCACTGGCTTCAACAACCGCATCGTTCATTTTGCTGGATAAGGAAGCGAAGCGTATGGGTCTGGCAGCGAATGAGAACAAAACAATATCTCCTTTCATCAAAAAAATAGTCATCATATTTGAGGCCTTTGCTCACAAACTTTTAACAGTTATATTTTTAAAGTCGTAGATAATTTCGCTTATCTTAGAATCAGCAATAAGGCCCAAACTGAATCATTCTTGCCAACAACTGTTACTTTGGAATGAATAGGCAAAAAATAAAGTTCTCTCTCGACGTATATAGAACAAACTTTACAAGACCCTCATCATTTTCATCCTGTCACGGGCGGAGGCAGGAACAATAATAATGTTTTTATGCAGATCAGTGCATTGTTTTGTATATGAGTGAAGACTTTTCATTTCAGTAATTTTCCTCTGACTACTATCATTTGGCTTTGGTCAGTGAAGTACCTTGCAATTTTTGTACATACTTACTTATTAATTATTCACTTGCTTTCTCTTGAAGAGCCTCTGCAAAGGGATATGAATAAAGCATTTAAGTCTACGCGTTAACGGTGATTGGCAATTATAATTTTAAGTCCCTACAAACTGCAGTGAATATAAAGATGGTTTCACTGCCAAAGGCACGTAAAATATAGTATATATTTGTATGGTACATCTTAATGCAGGTCAGAATACATGGTATATCTTAATGGATGAAAATTTAAATTTAATTTATTTAATTTTTATTTCTACCACAAAGATATTCACAAATGCTTATTAGTTATCTATTTGGAAATGGATTTCTATGTATCTTCGAATCTACTTTTCATGAACATACATTTTTACATATTTTGAGCAATTTTAAAAACCCGCTTTCTGCAGGGCTTCATAACCAGTAAGCCTCTTTATGAAAACACAAATGTACATGGTTTACGAGGGCTGCTATATATATTCCTGGCCTAATAATGAAAATAGGCATATTTATCAACGAAAATTTTTTTTTTCGTTGGATTTGGCTCGTCTTCTAAGACCCACACGGTCGATTGCTGATTTGTTTCAGGCTCATACGCATAGATCCATGATTCGTCATCTATGGCGATCTTATAAACGTCTTTTAGAGCACCGCGATCGTATTTTTTCAGCATTTCTTTACACCAATCCACACGAGCCTTTTTTTGAGCAATTGTCAAATTGTGCGAGATC
>JBAWJQ010005916.1:0-12591 GCA_037783105.1 Bactrocera zonata | reverse complement strand
TATAAAGTTATATAACATGGTTAAATTTTTTCGATTAACGGATTTATAGGCATATGGAAAATAATAACAGATTTTTTAATGTTATTATCAAAAGCTAAGCTTTATAATAAAGATCAGGCTTTGCAATTGTGTTTTCAAAATGATGGTTGACTCGAAAAATCTCCAGTCAAAAGGTCCCATTTTCGATCACTATTTGCAGCAATTTTAGCCGTATGCCAGCAATAACACGCCGATTATTCTCTTCCAACGCTTTAATCGTCTCAGACTTATCTGCACATAGAAGCGATTTTACATAACCCCACCCAAAACAGTCCAGCAGTGTTAAATCGCACTATTTTGTAGGCCACCCTACAGGGACACTATGCGAGATAAGGCGCTCACCAAAAGTTTAATTCAACAAATTTAGTGGTTCGTTAATGTATGGCACGTAACGAAACCGAAAGTCGTCCTCTCAAAATCATTCAAAGCAAACTCTTACAATTATCTTTATCCTAAGTAATTTTTATTGCATTATGAACAAAATATCATTCGATATACTTACACAGTGGCGTAACTATAGGGTGGCAAGTCGGCAAAATGCCACGGGCACCCAGCCCGAAGGGGCCCCCGGTCAGAAGAAATCTCAATTCCCAACATTTATTATTACACATACACATTACTTAAGTAAAAAAAAAGTTTTGTCTTTAATTTATTTGTTACCTTCTTAGTTGCATACACAACTAAAAAAAATATACCTAGGTATTAAACTTTCAATGCATTAGTAAAAAAAAAATTTAACCCAGTTTTAGAAAGAATGGTCAAAATCCAATTACTCGTAATAATTTCGGAAACATGTGTGGACAAACATACCTCAAAAATGTGTATATTGGTTTACATTTATATTCACTGGGCATGTCTCAGGGTGTCTCGCTGAGACTAGGTATACTGCCGGCATTAAAATCAGTGTTGCCGTTTTAGCGCATTTCGCGCTAGATAGTGCAATTCTAGACTCTTCAGCGCTTTTTTTCTCAATACAATGCGCTAAAAAATATTTTTCGGAATCTAGTAGAAAATTGTAAAAATTATTGACGATCGTAAATTTAAGCCAATAAGTTAATTGCCAGAGCCGTAAAACGTTAGGAAAATAACGAGCTGGGAATTCCCCAAAGGATTTAGTATTCCCCGACCACAATGTTATTGATGCGTTTAATATTTTGTCTCTTTTTTACATTAAAGTGTTATGTTATGACTGTCTCTGATTTTACTAACAGAGTTCAATTATAATGATACGTCATCAGTTGAAAGTTCTTTAGAAAAATTGCCACACTTTTATGTTGCCTGAACACGGTTTGAAGAAAATGACTAAAACTGTAAAAAAAGAAACGGCATCTGGTGAAGGCACACCAACCGCACCCGAACGTAATGATGACCAGAAAGATATTCAGTTATATAATTTAGTTGATTTTGATAAATGTAATAATGGTTAAATAAATTCACATAAAAACACATCTTCTCTTATTGCCATTAAAAATTCACAGCTTAAAATTTTTGAAATGAGTTTGGTTTATTTTTTTCTTTCTCAAACGGCAACACTGCTTAAAATTTATGTCGGTAATACTTGCTGATGCTTGAGGAATCCCCGATTCGAGTTTGTATATATGAAAAACTCCACTATTGTATTACGCAAGAACTCACCAAGCAATTAGAAGTTTATTGTTGTAAGAATTGGTTGTTTGTTGCAAGTGAGGATATATTTAATTAGTTAATTGTGAAAATAGGTTGACAATGTCTACTCGGTAAGAATTTTATTACAATATTTGAAATAATTTATACTATTACAATTATTTTAATTTTTAATCTACCCATAAAATTAATCATTTATATCATCGGTAGGTATCAGTAGTAAAGTTTGAAATCTCAAGTTACGAAATTATTATTTAAAATAATGATTTTCATCGCGCATTTCAAAATCAATTCACTATTTTGACATTCGCAACCACCAAAACTATTTCGGTACCTATGTTCATCGTTCTTTCAAAACTTACAAAATTTGACACTAGAATTGAACTTTGAACAATCGGTGGACTTTCGTTATAATCATTTTTACGGTCACTTTTTTGGCATTTGTTAGCAATTAAGTAGATTTTTCAATAAATAAAAACTATAGTATTATTACAAACTTTTTGCGGTTTTGTTCTAGAAAGTATCAGAATGGAAGCGAAAAACGAAAGAGAAAGAAGGAGTCTGAAGAACAAAATAAAAAGTTACCTAAAATAAGTCAGTACTTTAATAATCAAGATAGTATACAAGAAGAATCAAATGAACAGCGCGATGGAAAGGCAGAAAATGATGGCATAAGTGGCAATATCCCAGGGCCCGATAACAGTGAATATTTAGATTCAGAGCAACCACAATCAGGTACGAGCAAATCTTTAAATGAATCATGTTTGGACATAGAAAAATTAAAATCATTACCGCATGTTACTGATAAAGGTAACTTTAAAGAACTCAATGATCAAGTAAAACGGTTTGTGATCGAAAACGGACACTGTAAACCAAAAGGCCCCTTTTAAGGGATAGTAACAATAGATCTTTTTTAGATAAATATTATTACACTGTTTCTAAATCCGGCGTAAAGTTAGAACGTACATGGCTGTCCTATTCTCTATTGCTTCAAAAAGCATATTGTGAACCATGTTGGTTATTCGCAATTAGGGCATCTAAAAATATACAAAATATTTGGATGGAAGGCTATGATGATTGGAAACATATTGTGGAAGCCATAGAAAGACATGAGACATCGAAAGAACATTTGCATTCATGTTTTGTACATCGATAGTGGCAGTTACATGGAACACTAGATGAAGAGCAAGAGTCCATTATCAAGAGAGAAAAATTTTTTGGCGCCAGGTACTCACTAGACTCCTTGATGTTACTCTGACACTTTCAACCTGTAATTTAGCTTTTCGTGGCCATAAAGAAACGGTATATGGCAACGATTCTGGTCCAAAAGGAGTTTTTTTGAGTATTGTTGAGTT
Organism: Bactrocera zonata; assembly: GCA_037783105.1. Classification (NCBI taxonomy): domain Eukaryota; kingdom Metazoa; phylum Arthropoda; class Insecta; order Diptera; family Tephritidae; genus Bactrocera; species Bactrocera zonata. Next base: position 9,574 of record JBAWJQ010005916.1, on the reverse strand, counting down.
AATAGCCAAATACGATCCTATTTTACAAGAGTTGCTAAGCAAACCTAAGGACCAGATTAAATACTTAAGTCCAAAAATACAAAATGAGCTCATTGCTGTTCTGGTTCAAAAAGTGGAAAATGCTCTGGTAAATGAAATAGTCACCGCACCGTTTTATTCCATTTTGTTTGATACTACTCAAGATATTTCCAAAACAGATCAATTGTGTGAACTTTACCGTTACTGTGTAATCGAGAAAGATGAAAATGGAACTCCAAAGGCGCTCGTAATTAAAGAGTCATTTTTAGGATTTCATGAGGTTAAGGATCAAACTGCCTTAGCAATGTCCAAGCAGATAATAAAATCCATAAATGACAAAAGTATTTCTCTGAATAAGTGCCGTGGACAACGGTACGATGGAGCTAATACCATGAAAGGTACTTATGGCGAAGTTCAAAAACTCATAAGAGATATAGAGCCAAATGCAGTATATGTCCATTGTGCTGCTCATAATTTAAACTTGGTAGTAAATGATGCAGTAAAAGAGGTCATAGAAATACAAATATTATTCGAAACTGTGCAACAAATTTATAATTTTTTTGGCCATAGTATTAGACGATCCTCTTTTAAACACGAAATAGAAAGGTCATCTTCTATAAGAGAACTTGCTGACTTATTAATAATAAAGAATCATTTTATATCTTCAAGCTTCCCTGAAGTGTGCACTGCATTTCTGTTATTTCTCACCATTCCTGTAACTACGGCTAGTGCCGAGCGATCATTTTCAAAACTGAAATTGATAAAAACTTATTTAAGAAATTCTATGGGACAAGAAAGGTTAAGCAATTTGGCTATTCTATCCATCGAAAATTCTATGGCCCGAAATTTGAACTTTCGTGATGTCATCAACACTTTTGCTGAACAGAAAGTCCGAAGAAAGGAATTTTAATAATTAAAATTGTGTACTTAAAATAAAATTGTGACTTCAGTTCAATATGTACTTTAAATTAGGTACCTTTACTTAAAAGTGAATAATTAGAAAATCAAGAAATTATAATTATAAAGTTTGTATGTACCTACTTCACGTAGTGATTTATTAGTTAACTCTTACAAATAAAAGTGTATAAATAAATATTATAAAATAAAAAATACTATTGTTGTTGGTTCAGCTTCTTTATATATTGGGGAAGTGGGAGGGCAGGGGGCCCATTCGATGAATTTGCCACGGGCCTCGAACGGTATAGTTACGCCACTGTACTTACATGTAAGTTAATAAATGTGTTCAGATTATAAACATATAGCATACATGACCCTTGATTGTTTGAACATATTCAAATATAAGTTGCCTTTTTAAAGTAATCAGGACTTTAAAAAAACACAACAAATGGTTTTTTCGGCAAAATCAATTTTATTTGTTCAAAATAGTTTCCATCTGCTTCAATACAGTTCCAAAAGCATGTCGAACGAGTGTTTTTGCTCTTAGCCAGTATGCCGGTGCAAGCCTTTTGAACGGCTTCTACGTCTGCGCAACGCTTTCTCTTCATGGGCAAATGTATTTTTCCGAAAAGGGTGAAGTCACACGGTGCCACATCAGGTGAATACAGAGAGTGGTTAATGCTTAAAATGTGCTTTTGTCAAATAATTGGTCTCAAGATGTCCTTCGAATGTTGGCTTCTGAGCAATTTTTGGTCGTCAGTGAATTCGTGTGGAACGAACCGTACACACACCTTTCGTAAGCCCAAATGTTCGGTCAAAATGTGATAAATCGATGGTTTGGAGATGTTCAATTCCATTTTCATGAATTTTAATGATGATTTCGGTTGTCGGCTTATTTTTGATGAATTCGCGCACAGTTTCGATGGAATTTCCGGTGATCACGGATTTTGATTGGCCTACATGTTGATCGTCACTTATATTCTCACGGTCTCTGTGAAAACGTTGAAACCACTCGCACACCCTGCTATGGGATAGGCAATTATCGCCATAAACTTGTTTCATCAATTGAAATATTTCGGTAAAACTTTTACTAATTTCAAAACAAAATTTAATGTTGACTTTTTGTTCGAAGCTCATTTTCGCACCGAAAACACAAACATACTGTCGCTTAAAACGCAATAACTTCACTTACAATCAATGAAATGTCATGAAAATCTCATATCTATCGATAAAGATAGCAGATTCTAACGCATCAATCGACATAGAGATGGCGCTACCAGGGGGTGCTAGGTTCAAAGAGTCTTGTTTACTTTGGAACACATCTTGTAGTTTAATATTTTTTTTATACAAACCAACAAACGTGAAGTTATCAAACTCAAGTTCTGTAATACTACTGTTCTGCAACTGACTACTGTACTGAAAAAATCATATTGAAGTAAATCAATTCACGCTTAGTTTTGTATTTCCTTTCAATATCTTAAAATGATTTGCAATGCTCTCAGCGATACTCAGAAAAGCTTTTAGTGCACAAGCAACAAGGCTACCGACAGTGTAATTCCCTACGCAATTCAATTTTTGTCATATTTTTTTGTTGTCATGATCGGAGTGCAGAAGCGTAAGATGTCTGGTTTTTGAAAACTATAGCAATTGTAAATATTTCGTGCATATCGCATCGTTTATATCGCAGTCTATATCAAATAAACTAAAAAAAACTAATTTCACATAAAAAATAGGAGTATTTTATGTAATACGAGACCATTTTAAAATTGTAACTTATAATGCTTAAAAATTTTCACATAATAATGAAATAATTAATTAGTTGGATTCTCTTCAGATGCTCTTTCTTGATATAAATCAACTGGTTTTATATGGGGTTGAGGTTAGAAGACTGAGCTTGTGCCATTTGATCCATGATGTCTTCAATTAAATTAACTTATGGCCCAACACCACTATGTGAAAAACAACCACTTACCATTATTTTGGTGTCGTCATGTTTAAAGTTTTTTGTTCTAAGCCGGGGATTGTGTTCTGAGTTAGAGCGTCGCCTGACTTAATTCCTAGAACCTGTACTACACAATAACTCAATTTATTTCGCCTCTTAGCCATAGTATTATGCAAATGTATTAATTTTGCAGTAGCGTACTTTATTGCGATTGTCTACAGTGGATGTTCTGCGCATTCGTTCATGAGTTTAATTTTTATTTCTAAAATATAAGGCACTTGCCACCATTTGAGGTGAGCATATTGAGATTTCTTGGATCTCTTCTTCTTATTTTGTGAATATTTTTAATGATAGAGATTATTTTTAAAACCAAATATCCAACTTTCCTATTACATATTTTGTGGAAAGCAATAACAAGTGCCTCCGGGAACTAGCAAAGCAGAAGTAGAATGGTGATCATCACAATAAAAATGTGTTTCATAGAAAAAATTAACAGAAGTAAGCAAAAGATTACGAGTATAACGCCTTTAAAGAAATTAATGTCAATAGGACAATAAATTCCAAGGTGTTCAGCACAACCGATATATATAGTTAAGTCATTTTAGAACTTTTCGATGATCGGTTCTCTATGGGTACGATAATGGTTCGAAATTGCCCATCTGCAATTTCAGCCACCTCAATGTCAAAATTTTACTATACAAGTAGTTATCGCTAGTATGGAATAGTGGATGTCACCCGAATCAGTTTGGTATAAATAACTCAACATTCCATTAGTTTTATGTATCACAGGCAAGCGTTAGGTAAACAAAATTATAATACTCTGTGCAACATGACAACGATTTCCAGTTGTATAAATGCGTTTTGTTCTCAAATAAATTTTGTATGCCCAAAATATGATAAACTTGGTTATAAACCCCGCCGGCCACAAACTGTAACAGCCCTCATGTTTCCAAAGTACATTGTGCGAAACCATGCTGAAGGAGAATGTATTTAATGAAATGATTTTCATAATTCTCACAAAAGAGATAAGTAAGTCAAGGTGAAAATGTTGTTGTAGAAAGTAATAACGAAAATATCGCACAAAAAATTGAAAACTACAACCCTTTCCAATGTCATATTTAATTGAAATTCTTGGTTAAAATTTTAATAAACTTCTTCGCGTATGTGTATATGTACATACGTAAATGCATATGTTCATATGCGTTCATATATAAAAAAAGGTACAGGGACTTTGGCGCCCTCAAACCAAAAGCGCATGAGTGTGTCAATGTAATGAATCGTTTTCACTACTGAAAAAAAAGCGCGTGAATGGCGAAAAACCAATGATGATTGCAGGATTAAAATATTTCAATTAAAATGCGTTAGCTGGCTTTTGTATCACAATAAAAAGTATACACACAATTGCTTGTAATTTCACGATGGTTACCGCGTAGAAAGTAAAGTTTTGAAGGTAAAACTTTTAATTGAATAAATGTGGAATAAATGCAATTTGATATGCCTGTGTACATTTAAATCCGCTTTGCTTTTAAATTTTCTATACTTATATTTTATTTCTAAGATCTAGAAAATTTTTGTCGGGAACTTTTCCTACATTCCTCAACCTAGTACCGATGTATGGAGTGTGGTAAACACTGAACTTCTGGCTGACCTTGTGTACATTATATCAGCAGTATCGATCAATATGTGAGATATGATGATGAAAAAATGTCTACGAGTGATTAATTGCACTATGTGAGCACTTTTACTATAGGTTGCTAAAAATGATTTGTAAGAAGAAATGTCAAGAGCTAGATGCAGGACTTTGAAGAAGTATGTATACACTATGCTTCAGCGAGTATGTTCATAAAAGTCGACAAGTATTTAGTTATATGGCAGCGGACAATATCCTTACTGTTATTAACTTATGCTTACAGAGATATCCTGTTGAATACGGTGTGACCACACTTTGAGCTTTAATGCTGTCGCATAAAGTGGCGCAAATTGCACTTATGTCCACATTATATAAGATTCATAGTTATATCTACAAATGGAATACACATCCAACTAAGTGCAGTTGTATTTATGTGAGTCGATGTGCACTACAACACACAACATTACATTATTCACAGTGAAGGAGCTAACTGCTATTGTTGTTCGCATTTACATTTACACACACAACTTAACACGTTAAAATATCGTGCTCGTTCACACAAGTTTGCAGTTATTTGTGTGACTGCACAGATGCACATGACATACTGTTTGCTGACTTGCATATCACACAGAGATAGCTCTCTGATTTTGCCTCATTACCAATTTAAAACGGGAATAGGTTTTTCCGGTCTTAATAACTAATGCACGTGCTAGGGTCGACAAGCAATGCTTATTTTTTTGATCTTTTAAGTGAAAAATTATAAAGCCAAAGTTTCACAAGTAGCTAAAAAGCCGACCTCTGTCAATAACATAGATTTTTGTAAACTTTTATATTATATATCCCTCTTCTTATACCATAGATTAGACAATAAAAGGTTTGCACCGTGATCTACTTAAGTTATTGTGTGCTCTCCGCAGTCACAACGATTCACAGTGCCATTGAGACGACATCATCCTTTTTCGGAAGCATGGATTTAAGAGCCTTAATCTTGCGTCTGCAGACTACTGAGCAGTTTATAGAAAGGTGTTTTGGAGTTACTGACTCCATAACGCAAAGTTGGTATTTTGTACAAGAAGCTTGGCCTAAGTTAAATAAGTGCTTCTTAGGCTTACATTGTCCAGTGTAAAATGCGACAAGTAGCCAGAATTTGTTTCACGAAGAAGAGCAAGTGTTACTTCATCGCTTAGAGTCTTCATTTGTTGGGACGAGATAACCTTTCTCCGCCAAACCCTTCTGCTGTCGTTTGAAGTATTGTGTCTGATATTGTCAGTGTCAGACATTGGATAAGTTCCTGAGATAGGTGAGGGACCTACACCTAGATCCCCTTAGCACGTTATCACACAAAGTGTCCTCGAATTGCTCCCTAACTAATATAGCAAATTTCATCCGCATGTTTTTGACAACGGATCCTATTTTTAGTTAGTGCGAGAAGGTAATCTACGACTAGACTCCAAAATAAGGGAATAGCATTCTCCTCTGTGAGCAGCATCTTATTGTAAGGAGACGAATCCTAGTATCCCTTACTGTGATTTCAGTTATAATATGATTCGCATATAGGGTTGCAACCCTAAACGCATACTCTTTAGTGAGAAGCAAATGATACTAATTGAATTCCTCCGGCCTTGTGGCCACAGGTTGACACAGGTTTTCTCCAATTGTCTCCGGGAAATGCGCAGGCAGAAGTTCCATAGATTTTTTGACTGCGCTGGTCCCATTAGATCTTGAAATAGCCAATATTGTGTCAGTCTTGCCTCTGGCCAGAGACCTGTGCAGTTTTGCTGCCTCCGTTGTTGAGGAAAAATTTTTTATAGAGACTTCTGAAACTTTGCAAGCCTAATATTGGTATTGTAGATATTTAGGTTGCCTCTATCTATGATGAACTGATTAAGTACAGACAATCTGTTTTCCAGTCCTGATGCTGTAGGACTTCTCTCCAGCTGCCCCTTTTTATTAACGTCATCCCCAGCGTATCCTGAAAGGAAACCCAAACCAATCTATGTTCTTAGGTACACGTCTGCGAGGGAGTTGCTATGACATTTAAGGCTCTGATGACACCATGTATTGTTAAATCTGTCAAGTTATGAGTTCGTTACTCAAAGTGATGTCTAACTTCTTTTTCTTTATTGGCTAGACACCATTTACACGGTTATAGCCGAGTTTACAGAGGCGCGATAGTCGTTTTTCCTTTTCACCGTTTCCAAGTGTAGCCAGGATCTTTTCTCTGCGTCGAATACCCTCAAAGCGTCTGGAGTGTTGTCATCCATTCGGACGACATGACCTAGCCTGCGTAGCGCTTGTCTCTTTATTCACTGAAATATGTCAATGTCGTCATATATCTCGAAGTTGCCATTGCGCAAAAAACATAATTCTTCCGCAGAATCTTTTTCTTGCCCACTCATTCCGAAGTAGCACCAGTTGACAAGAGTTATTCTTCGTTGGATTTCGAGGCTGATGTTGAAACTATCTTAACTTAAAACGTATGTCTTAAGTACATTCCCTCCAATTAAATAGAGAAACTTTTGAAATTAAGATTTTTTGTCAATGTGTGAAAACTTTACCTGAAGTAAACTCCTAAGCAAACTCTAAAGCATCATTTTCGCTCTAAGTCTACTTGTTTTAAAGAGCTGTAGAATTCTTAACAACTTTATTAATGTCAGCTATTCAATATTATGTTGCTGAAGCTTGCGCAATAAACTCACTTCTATTAGCAACATGAGTGGATTTATTTAAAATTTCAGCAATCAATCAACAACACAAAAGCGCTGGAAACTGAGTAATGTCGCACGTTACTCGTATATATAACCTGTGTAAAGAAAACGCTGCGCATAAACTCGAATATCAGCTTGTGTGCCTATACTTGAACATTTACATAATAAAGGTATGTATCGTATTTACAATACGGCACAACGGCCAGAACGAAAATCCCTTACGCTAATGAGTATAAGTGGTGCCACGCATTCTATCGTAGCTGTTGTTAGCCTAAATTTCTCGGAGTGATATACAAGTATAAGTATAATACTAATTTTGCCTGGCTTGTTAGCGTGCACTCGTTTGAATATACAGCAAAACTAAATATTTTCTTTGGTTTGACGTCTATTGAAAGTAGTGGGTGAGAACTAATGAATCTTTCAAGTAAATGATGTGGCAAGCACTTCCTTTGCATGCGCGTGTACCGAATATAGGCACCGATGCCTGAGTTGACCACTACAATGCCATATATTCGCTTAAAATGCGCTGAGGGTGTGTGAGTGAGTCGCGGACAATACACAAAAATATGCAGTGTAAAGAAAAACACTGCCTGCGTCTTTCGCACATTATGTTTTGGTGTTTCGTCTAACTCTGTTCTTCTTATAACGCGTAACAAAATACACAAGCCGAAAATCGGCCAAGACGAATTTTTACCACACTTATAACCAAAAATTTTTCAATTCTAGCCTGTTTAAGCCCCTCGTTACCGAATATGTGGGGTCCACATCTACATTATCTATAGTTGATTTTTGACCGAAAACATCCCAATCAATTTATGGGATATACAATTGAAATTGAGGGGGAATCCTTTTCTGGCAATAGCAACTATTTGTATTCCAAAAGGGGCTGAATTGGTCGATGACTTACCTTAGCTATATCTGTTATACAGATTTTCGAACTTCCGCGTGGCTTTATTCTGAATATAACGGCCAATATTTGAGAGATCTTCATGAAAATTGCAGAAAATGTTTTACTCATAACAGATTTTTTGTGAATAAAATTAACTAAATTGGACGACAATTTGACTTCGAATATCCGGCTGACTTTAATTCACGAATATCCGGCTGGCTTTAATCGAACGGTGAATGTAGAAGTATGTATATAAGGTACCTTAATGGGGTAAGGTTATGTTATCTTATGTCGAGAATATTGTGTACAAATTTTGAGTCAATTATAATCAAACTAACGGAGTTACAACGTTTTAAACGAGCGGACGTGATACCTGACTTTTGATGTGTAAAAAACTTCAAATCGATTTTCCCGAAAACGTTATTTTTGAAGTTCGCGAGCATTCTAACTCAAAATCTACTGAAACGATCCTTTTGAACATTACTTCTTCACATAAATCAACAGGTAATCAGAAGAAGTTTTTTTCCATTTTTTTTATATTTTTTATTAACAAATTAACCGCGATTTTTTGAGCTAAAATCGCGCTTTTTACTTCCAAGTCCTGCAAACGCATATCAATTTTTTGTTTCAGATGATCCGGTAACGAGTTATACTATATATAACGAGTTTTTTTCAAGGCTCTTCTGAAGATTCACGGTTACAGGCTTATTTATTAATATTTTTCATTGAAAATTTTTTCTAATATACTTCAAAAGCAGTACAATAACATGTCTTTAAATTTAATAAAATTATATTATTCATATCGCCGCAAAAAATACAAATATATTATTTTTTTCTGCCTTTAAAATCTTACCAGCACTCATTGACCGACATTTTCGATCAAAAGAGAGGCTAAGTATTCGGTACCTAGGGGTTTGAAAAGTTTTTATTGGATTAGAACAATTTTGGTCACAAGGTGGCATATACCAAACATTATTTGTGCAAAGTTTTATCTCCTTATATTAAGTGCTTCTTGATTTGTGTACTGGAAACTGAACGCATCAGGTGGAATTTAAAATATATACAGTCTCCGACTGATACTCATCGCGAGTGGACGTGTTTTCTGACTATTCTCTCTCTGGTGCTCATCAATTTTCTGCTTCCCGCTAAGCATTATTCTTGTGCGCGGATTTTCAAAGTTATAACAACACACGTGTTAACTTCAATACAAGTGCCTGTGCTTTAATTATCTCCAATGGCCCCCGGGCCACCAAATTTGGGGGACAATAGGTTCGCTTTGTTAGCGGAATGTCCCCAAGCCAAACGTAAAAAAACAGTATATAAACCTCTAGTTTTTCCCGAACTACCTAAAACTAAACAGAATAATCCAAAATTTCTTACTATTTCAGCAAGTGATACAACAAAACCAATATCAAAATACTCGTGTTTTGCAGTGCATAAAGCATTGGAAGCTATAAGCAAAGAAATAATTTCTATTTCCGAGCTACGAG
>JBAWJQ010005910.1:0-13277 GCA_037783105.1 Bactrocera zonata | reverse complement strand
GAAATTTGATATATATTATTTTCTAAGGCAACAATGTAATCTCCGAAGAAATTGTTCAGATCGGTCGACTATAGCATATAGCTTCCATACAAACTGAACAAATAGTTACTAACAGAAATGCACCTGTGAAGGGTATTTAGCTTCGGTGCAACCGAAGTTAACGTTTTTTCTTGTTTTTATTTCAAATTATTACGTTTTTTGTCTTGAATAAAATTTAATTATATAATCCGCCGCAACATTACTAAAAATATCTCCAGTTTTAATAACCAGAATAACATTAGTTTGATATCTCCGAATTTTATGTTTGAAAAAATTAATATTTTGTAAAACAAAGTTTACTTCTTACAAATTCTGTCACTAATTATGTAGTAAAAGCTTTTGAATTCTTTTTATTTTTTCTGCATTCTCAAAATTTTTGCAATTAATTAAATAAAGTTTTGTAATTAATTCATTATGTAAGGTCAAGTCAAAGTAATATATCAAAATATAAATTATAGTAAATAAGACTTTCTTAACTAAAGTAAGTTCGTGTAAATATTATATAATATGCGACCAAAATCAAATTTTAGCTGTATTTTATATTATGCCTCATTTAAAATGAACTATGCGCAGTTATCAGAGGATATAGATATGCACATTTCAGCTTAAATGTTATGAGATTCAAAAAGAGCTTTCAATTGCAACGAAACCAGAAGAAAAACGTTTTCGAACAATTTAAAGAATAAAATATAAAATCGAAGCATGAATTAGAGAATATTGTGAACTCTTTAAAATCAGCTATAAGAAGTATGAGCAATGGGAGTACCTTGGTGTATACGTAATTAATATATGAGCAATGTATAGTTTACATATGTAAATTACGTATACGCCAAGGTACTCCCATTGTTGATAGTGCTGTTCGAGAAAAAATGTATTGAAGAAAAAAGTGTGTCACAATATAAAAAAAGGAATTTAGTAGGCGTTACCTCTACCGCTTGGAAAATCGTGAAAATATTCTTGCGATTCTACTGCAGGACAATAGTTTACAACGTAGAAGATTGTAAAAATACCAGACCTTCCTTTCGATTCAATTAATGTTTAACATTTTATTTTAATTGTTGGTTTCTGTTTTTTATTTACTTAGTCATACTACCACAATTAATCCTCATTGAGTTTTCATGAAATTTACGAAAAAAACAATATAAAACAAGTAAGGAAGGGTTAAGTTAGGGTGCGACCAAATATTTTATATTTTTGTAATTTGCGGGAATCTAAGCCAGGAAAATACCATAAGGGGTAAAACCTATAATATAGAGTATAGTCAGCCGGATGTTCGCAAACCCTGATATAAATCATATAGGGGCTAGAATAAGTTTTCGCTCAAATTTATCTTTTTTAGGCACAAAGATACACTGTTATGAATAAAACACGCTCTCTTATTGTCATTGGAATAACCCACATATTGGCCGATATATGTGGTACAAAGTCACCCGGATGTCCGAAAATCTCTTTATTAAGTATATGGAAGCTTAGGGAAGTGTTGACCCGATTTAAAAAATTTTTGATAAACAGAGTTACTATGCTCCGGAAAGGATTTTGTCTGAATTTCAATTGTATATCTCATACATTGACCAACGAAATCGGTTGGTCGGTCGGATTTCACCAAAAAGAGGGCGGTGCTACGCCCATTATCCAATTTTCAGACCGGCTCTCATAAGCCTTTCTCAAACCACATCGGTGGAGAAATATAATGTCTCCAGCGTATTTGGTTATTGATTTAACGCGCTTCTGGTAGTTTTTAACAGTTCCGTTATATGGGGATATAGCGGTTTCTCCCCCGATTATCCATTTTCACACTGTCGGTAGAAATCATTATATGATTTGTACTTAGCAAATTTGGTTGTTGCGGCTTAAGTGGTTTAGAAGATACGTACATTAAGCTTGTTAGAGGGTCTGGCCATGGCCAATTTTTCAAAAATGTTTGCCCAAAAGTGCGCCGGCATGGCAGATTATAGTCGTTTGACATGGTTATTGTTTAATGCAATGATGCACACTCCGAAGAGACTAGAATCAAGTGCTTATATTGAAAGCTTTTTCATTTGACCAGACATTTTCAGCTTATTTGTTTCATTATTTTTGAATTTTGAGTACAAGAACGCTTTTATGAATTTTAATACGAAACCATAGTATAATACACGGTATTATTTAATTTCCGTACATTTGGCTATAGAAGTTCGTAATTTGGCAGCCATTTAATATGTAGAAAACATTTTTTAATGCATTTTCCAAGTTAAAAACATCTGTTCCACATTTATTATACCTTGCTTAAGTTCTAGCGTAGTATATATACAACAATATTTTTGTTTATATAAGTGCTACAACTTACCAACTTTTTTTTTAACAATATACGAAAGATTATAGCACAAGGAAATTGAAAAAGTGAACCCATGTTCATTTTAAATACAATTCTCGTAAGTGATTTTCTACTGTGAACAATTTTGCATGAGTGGATGTATAGTAAAGTTGTATGTTCTGGTTTCTATTTTACTTTCGACTTACAAGGGTAGGCAAACGTTGATGACATTTTATATTGATTTAATAAAAAATGTTTGCATATAATATAACAACAAAATTAACACAAAATTCAATAAGAATGATCGAGTTTAAAGTAAATGTTTTCAGACAATATATTTAAAATGTATTAGCATTGTATTTATTGACATTCTCATACTGTAAGACTGCTACCAGAAATGTCCTTAAATTTTATTTAATTCATTATATCACTAAATTTATATGAAATAAATTTACCAACTTAATTTTTAAGTGAACATGAAATTCACATATCTTCTCCTACCCAACGATACTGGATGTGCATAATAGACAGATCCTGAAATTAGTTGTATCATTTCTCTGCCTTTTAAGTTCTTGCTATCTCATACAAATAATTATATGTATGTGCATCAACTTTTTGCAAAAAAAGAAAAGATTACAAAATTGCAAAATATTTCTGGGTATGCAGGTTTATTTTTATTATTACATAAGATATAAAAAAACAAAAATAACAAATTTCAAATATTTTTTTAAACTAAAAAACAAAATTTAAGTTTATGCTTATAGTAAATATTTATATGTGCATTTTTCTATTTTTGCCTGTAAATCTTATTCATTTGAGTTCAACTAAAAGACATCTCTACTTTAATAGTCAATAGTTTTGCCCTTATTTTTTTAAAACTAAATTAAGCCGCTTTGGCATAGAATTAACTAATGACTGTAAAATAGTTATGTATGTCAATATTGGCCCATTCTTGCTCTATGGCTAATTTAAGGTGACGTACTGTCTCAAACTGCCTTCCATTTTGGAAAACACGTGCGGAGAAGATCCCCCAGAGATCTTGGATCGGATTTAGGTCTGGACTTAATGCTGGCCATTGTAATACGGGAATTTGTCTGTCATTAAAGAAGCGCTTCGTAACCTGTGCCGTGTGGATTGAAGCGTTATCCTGCTGATATGTCCAGTTATCGCCATAAATATTTCCAGCAAATTCTATCAACTCACTGTCCAAAAGATTTACATACATACTAGCATTCATCTGAGTGGATATATAGCATATAGATGTCTTTCCATTGAAGCAGATTGCAGCCCATACCATCAACGCACCGCCTCCAAAGCCTCGCTTGTAGCAGGAACGTCGTACCTGACGCGAATCTCTCCAATATTTCTTGCAATGATCTGGATCGACTAAATTGAATTTTTTTCGTCACTAAACACTATATTCTGCCACTCTTCGGCCCAGAATTGATATTTATTTGCAAACTGCAAACGTGCTATAATATGCCTTTGCAAGAGCTTTGGTTTAGGTACCATGGAGATGTGTTTGGTAAACTTATTTTCATGAATAATTTGAACAATTCTATTCCTTGTTATTTTCAGTCTTAACTTGGTCCGTATTAGACCGCTACTCAACGAATCCGCTACTGCTAGCCGTCGAATCATCCGTTTGCACCGATCATCAATGTTGGTTTTCCGTCCGCTGCGTCGCACTGTACCATAATTGGTGGGGTTTTTAACAAATCTTGATATACAGTTTCGATGCCGCTTAAGTCTGGACGCAATCTCGTATATTTTGGAACCGATTTCATGCATTCCTATAATTATTCCTTATTCCTTGGCTGACAAACTAGTACCACGAGCCATTTTAGGCTTAAAGTTAAATAAATGTATTAAAATTTCAAATAATTCATCAAGTTAATACACCTACAATAGTTTTGCAAACAAATTTTCACACAAAAAGATTTATCCGCGACAATATCAGCAAGAAAGATCAGCTAGACTGATTTTGCACATATAAATATTTACTACGCAATACCCAATGCACAAGAATATTCTTAATGTAACGGTACAACGAAAGAGAGCAGAATGAAACAATTTTCGTTGCATATTAACGGCAACATATCAGCCGTTAATTCTACATTCACCAAAATTCCAAAAATACCAGTGAACAAAAAATATAAACAAAATCAAAAATGCACATATAATTATTTGTATGAGGTACGTGCACCCAATTGATTGGCAACAAAATAACTGATGTCTCCATCACATCCACTTCCCATTCATCTTTTTACTAGCTTAATAGCGTGTTTCCATCACTCCTTGTTGTCGCACTGAACCAGCTAGTTGGCAAATAAAGCGAAAAGAATGAAAGAGGCGTTCAATTTCTCATCGCCAATCGGCTATAAAAGCGGATGTTGGTTCCTCACAAATTGACTAGCTTCATGTGATAAAGCGAAAAAGTTTTGTTAATTTCGTTGTACACATAACGCCATTAACTACATAACTACATTCTTATGTCGTAAAACATGTTCCAGTTTGAAGAGTGGTTTCAAATATGTTAGCAAAAAACTATCGGGCCCACTTGATAAAAGATTCAAATCAATACCTTAAAGAATTTTGGTAAAAGATTCAAATCAATACCTTAAAAATTTTGGTACAAATTCCCACCACTAGTTTAATAGCACTAAATGAAAATAGGGAAGGCAAAATATAAACCTTATTTTAACAGATAATTTTTTTGGTTGGAAAATATAATAACAGCGATATAACGACATTATTCCTCGCTTCAGACCAGAATGTATGCCGCTAGAATCTAACTGTGCTTGTTTTTTTTTAAATGGGTGAAGAATTGTCTCCCTAGTTTTAATTCAGTAGTAACCGCTTAGTTTAATAGTAAGTTCAGTTTAATTATAAAAATTGCGAGACATTACAAAATAATTGCAGTGTAGTAGATTAGCTAAGTAGCTTTCATATAATAATATAATGTGTATTTTTTCTTTACAGATCCAACCGATTTCGCTTATATTCAGTACAATTATTAAGGAAAATGTCCTCTTTTACTTGATACTAAAGATTAAAAAAGTAAAAAAGGGCTAAGTTTGGGTACAACCGAACATTTTATACTTTTACAGGACACAGATAGGGAAGTACTCTAAGGTGTAAAACCAATCGTATGGAGTAAAGTCAGCCGTCAAACCATTATATGGGGAGTGAGCGGGATTATCCTTCGATTTCTTCCATTTTCACACTGTCGGTAAAAGTTTTTATGAGATTTGTATTCAGCAAATATGGTTGTTGTTGCTTAAGTGGTTTGGGAGATATGTACATTAAACATGTTAGAGGGCGGGTCACGGGCACTTTTTAAAAATATTTTGCTCACATATGCCCTTTGCTACTGTAATCCCTGTACCAAATTATGGCTCTTTATATGTTTTCAGTTAATGGCGATTTGTGGGCGTGGGAGTAGGCCGATTATAGAGATATTTTCTTATATTATTTGGATATCTGACATTTTACGATTTCAATGCATATTTTGTGAAGGATTATTATCATTCCCTACGATTTAAGGTTAGACTTTAACCAAAAATAATTTGAAGAAGTTGACTCAGAAATAATTATAGTAGACCTTTAGCATATAACGATAAGTTTTGATTTATTATGTACAATAATTTGTTTAAATGCAATACACAGCAAATAAATTAAGAAATGATTGCAATTATATATTGTATATGGGAAATTAATGACCACAATACGTCAGCTCTTAATATAATACTTAACTTTTCCGGAATATTTTTGTAATTTCGGACGATATTATCACGGTATTTAAGAAAACAAAATTAAGTATTTTAATTAGACCCTCCCTAATATAAACATACATAAGACACGTTGTGTGAATTGTATTTTATTTTCAAGTGGAAACATTTTCGCCAATTAATGTGTTCTTACGGGTATTTAGCGTAGTAAAAAAAAATTCATAATGATATTGATGTGCAGACACTTACAACAGCTTTGGCTGAGTGCAGATTAATCGCATATGTTTCGAACTTATTTTTATTTATAACCCAATCAATTTTATTGCAATATGGTAAAAGAGAAGACTATTACCTTTATGCGAAATATAACATTAGTTAATTACAGGTTCGAAAATGGGGCTGATATGATTTCTAAGTGCCGTTTCGGCCATTTTAAATATGTCACCTTCTGTATTATACATATAATATATTTTCATGTTATTCAGCAAAGTTTACAATTTTATCATGTAAAGATATATGCAAGAACAACATTTAAAAATTATTCCAAAAAAAAAAAAAAAATTGTTCTCCAATTGCAACTTTTCGTGCACTTTTGAAAAAGAATTTGGGCTTGCATTTATATAAAATTTTTCTCAGTTAAGAAGTGAAGCCATTGGACTACCCTAAACATAGTGAGTTTGCTCATTTTGCTTTGGAACAACTTAAAAAGGATAGCCGTGTGGTTTTGGTCTGGTGTAATCATCGGTCCGTACTTATTATTATATAGTATATATATTATATTATATTGAGATTATTTCACCTTGTGGAGAGTCCTCGGCACACTTAATTTCGATTTATAGACTGGAATTGATGCGAAAATTGCGATCATTGTAATATTTCCACCATATAGTAAAACTGTCATAAAATTATTCGACTGTTTTTTAAAACTACAAATAAATATATATATATTAACTAAATGTGGAATTAAAATGTTGGCTTATATTTTATTGATTAACAATATGAAACTTGTAAATTCTTTACCCCCAACTTATTTCCTAATAAGCGTAAGTTAAGTTAAAGTGAATGAAAGTGGTCAATTATGGAATTATGCCCACATGCTCAAATGTAAAAACTTAAGTTATCATCTATTTAAAATTCTTTTAGGAAGTCAATTGCACTTGCCAATTCTGATAGCAAAAAAACAGATTCGGTACATTTTTTATGTTATGCAATATAAATCGCAATGCTAATAAAACAAAACAAACAATTTATGTACTCAATTCAGCGTAGTTATCAAATTTCATTATATCATTGTTATTTGATTAGGTTGAGTAGAAAGAAACTTCCTTTCAGCCATGTGGATTCCGGTTGCACATACGAGTATTTTTGAATAATATCACATGAAAAACATTACATATGTTTGCGATGTTCGATTTCCTTATAATGACAAAAACTTCATGAAAACAAGTATAGATAGATAATAAATGTAGACATGGTTCTAAGGACCAAATTTTGCATCTGCAGATTGCTGTGAGTGCTGGAGTTTCACCTCTTAAACTACGATAATATCAATTCACTTTTAGATGAAATCACATATCTCGGAACCTGCTCGACCGATTTCAACTACATTTTCATAGCGTGAAAAAACACCGACATTGGACTACAACCATACCTACTCCAAATATTATCCAATTTTAAAAAGCTGCCTTCAATGAGCTTATGTTTAGTAAAGTATATTATTAAACTCTTCCAACATGTTGCTACAGATAATAGGTTTAACTTAACGGCTGTTTGTATCACCTAAAAATAATAAAGATAGATATAGAGTATGAAATATACTAAATAAATGATCAATATGACGAAGGACGAGTTGAATCCCGAGTGACTGTTTGTCTGTCCGTTTGAATGCCCGCCCAACTGTTATTGGCACAGAGGGTTGCATTAACAAGGAGTACATAAATTATAAAAAATGTGAGTGGACCCACTCTCTATTAGGTTTAATGTACGCGTATATATCTCGTAAGCCACTGAAACTAGAATAACCAAAAAATTGTCCAAAAGGACAAACCTTACAAGACCTTCTATTGACAATATGAAAATGTGTGAAATCGGATGATAACCCCGCTCTCTCCACATATAACGATTTTGATAAATCAATTGCTAAAAGCAGTAAAGAAATTACATTTGATATGATACGAGAGGGATATATGTACATATAGGAGTTGAGGTCAAAATTTTAAAATGGTTACGTTAAATCTTATACCTCCTGACTTGTTAAACTAATTTCAACTAAATCCTGTACATAACATTACCTTGACGCACTTTTATGTTTAGTTGAGAAAACGGAAGCAATCGGTCTACAAACCCCGCCTACCTCTCATATAGCTCAATTTAAATCCCATATGATTTTTCCCTTTCCAGATCTCAGATCAATCACTTTTGTAAGCTTTGCACAAATAGTGCCTTTAAGGAAGCCAGTCGGAAAAAATTGTCAAATTTGGGACATAGCTGTTCAAGTCCTCGCGTGCCGAATATATGGGCCTGAGTGTTAAACTTTTTGCCTAAAATATCGATCTATCTGTGAAATATGTTATTGAAGTTGGGGGAAAATGTTGTTTTGATAATAATTTACCCATGTGTTAAAATCGGCTGGAATGTCTAAATATTTCTCATTATGTATTAGGTATATGGGGGCTATACCCAATACAACGATTTTCGAGATGAGGGATTATTTTGACATAGATTTTAAAGAATAAATTTAGAGTTTAAAATTATAAACAATGTCTTACTATTTTTTGCTCATAGTAATAGTTATGATTCGGACATAATTAATTCTTTTCCTAGCGTTCACATATCGCTATTTGTACATTAACTGTTTCCGGTATAACCTCTCACAAATAAACCCGCCAACTGCCAAACAATATCATCCTCTCACTCAAATAATTTGACTGAGTAGGAATTTCAATGCTTACCTGCCAGTTAGTTTAATGTTCACTTGGGCGGTCAATTGGATTAAATTTCCGATAGAATGCCAATTCAACTATCAGTGTATTTGTGCTAAGCTGTCATGAATGTACCATGTATTTGACTGCGGGACCTATGTGCCTTCCGGACTAATTGGATTGATTACGTGGCGCATTGAGACCATAAATTTGATTTGGTTTGCAGTTGTTGCATGCTGAATTCAAGGTTTGTGATTCAAGATGCGAAATTCGACGAGTATATTGAAAAAGTCATTTCTCTATGACTTCTGTTAATCTTAGTATATAATATTAGTCTTAATAAAGGAAAGACAATTAATGAAAGTAAAAATATTTGTTTTGCAAAACTGAATATTAAACCATAAAATGTGTCGTAAAACGATAGGTAGGGAAGTAGGAAAAGAGATTGTCTGACGACGCACCTAGGCCTTTAGGAGGTACATTATGGAAGTTATAAACTATTTCTATTGGAAACGGGCCAGAGAAATTATTGGAAGAATGTTTTCCATTTTTGGCATTACGACATAAAAAGGTTCTCTCAGACTTTGAGTAATTTACTACTCTCTCGTACCATTTTAGGTGTGAGTTTTTACTTCCGTGACGCTTTTATTTATTGAGTTAACGCACTTTTTAACCAAAGTCTTCTATAAGGAATAGGCGTACTTACAATCTGATCTGTTCTCACAGTGTTTGAAGAAATTCTTCAACAATTTTTTCTTAGTAAGTTTGTATGAAATAACTTGATTGGTTTGTAGATATGTACATTAAACCTTATTAGAAATAGGTCCCACATCTACTTCTCGGATAGATTTAAGCCTCAGAAACCTGTTCATACTCCGATGTCTTGAATTAAATTGCAGTTTTATATCTAGAGTAATACCACTACAATTCATATTTTCAATCTGAACATTTCTATCCACATAACTCTGTATATTTTAGAAGTTACAAACAAACGATAGGCGAATAAAACTATTACACTCTATCGAAAAATGTTAAGAGGACTAAAGACAATAAATACAAGTATATACATTAGAGTAGGTCAATTTGTATGGAGCAAAAAAAATGCACCAAGCGGTTATCAAAATCGTAAACTAAGATGAATATGGAAAATGGTAACAACTACTGGAGCCGAAAACATCAAGCTGTGACCGTACAGGTGTTGCTACACCTTCTCAGCAGCGTTCTTTTTGTGATGCATATCAAGTTGATCTTAAGATCTCTATATACTTGCAATTTTGAGAAAGTGCTCTACACAAATTTAAAACATTCAAAAATGTTATTGAATCTTTTAAGAAAACTAACAGTAGTGGTTATGTCTGGATTTGTTCGAAATGAAATTCCAACAGCTTTAGAAGCTGTATAGATAACGGTCTAATTTTGATGTTTAGATTAATGTTAAAAAAGTTTTTTATGAAATTGGCCATTAAATCATCAATACACGAGAAATGTAAAAGCTCATGGGTTTTGTAATTTTAAGAAATAAAACGTTGTGACCCTTAAAAATAAATTAGATATTTATAAAATAATAGTATTTAGATCGGGTTTTAAAAAGCTTCGGTGATCGGACGAGAACCGATGTATTCAGCGTGGTATGGTCGTTGGCCGCTGTGGTCGGTGTGTGTATATGTTACCTATCCACCCATAAAAATTTTAATAATAATAAATAAAATTCAAACTTTAATAGCTTTCATCTTCCGCGAAATCGTATTGCAGTTAACAATATCATTTTATATCTATATATTAAGCAAAAACTTAACTGTTAAGGGCCAAAAAAATATAATATACTTCTAAAGTTCAGAATTAATTAGTTTTAAGGTCTTGTTTGCTGTCCATCCTAGATGTTGCGTTTCGACTTGCAACCGTGACTGCCATAACACCATTGCGATTTTTTTCTATAGTTCGACGTGAAACGCTAGTCAGCAGTTGCACAAAGCGCTCGGTTCCTTGAATATGTGGAGGAATTTGTGGATCCGGAAGTGGAGGATTGTCAAATTCTATGTATTCGAGCAAATGGTCATAGGGTATGTTTGCAGTGAAGGGCGGCTCCGACAAAATGCTATTGTTATCTAAGTTTATCATCTCAACATAATCAGTGCAGTCAAAATTTATAGTTGGTTTTTTGTAAGCTCTTAATTTTGTTGGGTCATAAAGTTTTTCACGATAGTACAAAATTTTTTTAAAGCCCTCTGGCGCACTTCCTTTCTGGCATCAAAAAGCATTGTTAGTAGAACATTTTCTGAATGTGCAAAATATGAGTTATTTTGGACAACATTATTTACAATTTCGCGCAGATTTTGTGGTAAATATTGCGTTGAACAAATATATTTACATAAGAGTGAACTGCCATGTATTACCGAGTTGTAATACTTAACATTAAAGTACATAGGTACGTAAACTTTCATGACAAACGTTACTAAAATTCTTAAATTTTCGGATGGTGAATTTGTTGTGACGTACAATCGCAGAAGTCTACTAGCTTTGGTTAACCAACGAGAGTGAACGATGGGTCCAGGTTTCACGTTGCCTAAATCTTCTGGACAGGAACCGTTATGAATCGCGTTGGCTATCCGATACAAGTACTTAACGTCCATTGAAAGAGTTTTTTCCTGTTCTGACGACAACGAAGGAGGCATATTCCCCAGCAAAATACGCTGAAAGTCGGGTACAACCTACAAAAAGAACAAGTTACTTATTTAGAACCAAAAATAGAGATCTTTATTAAAGTACTAATTCATTGCTTACCTGAATCTGTTCACAGGTTTCCATTAATTTTGTCAGAGCTCCACTGTCAGTTCGCGGTCCATTTGTAGTTGATTTTTCTAGCGCGCAAAATAAGTGGCGAAAAGGTAACTCATTAAAATGTAACAGGCTAACAAACCAGTGCAATGGTCTGTCTAACAGTACTTCAAACCGTCGTAGTATGCCGTTTTCCGTGCCAGTATTGCTGACTTCACCGTCGCAGCAAATACCAACCAGATCGAAAAGAGCTAAGTTCTTTTTAACAAAGAAGTCATATAGCAGCTTTTGTTTTGTACCAGCGTCCTCAGCATTGAGTGTTAAATGACCCAAGAGTTCGGTTTTAGGTTCTCGCACAACCACGATGTGAGATTCTTTAACCACTTTTGGGTGAAGCTTATGATTAACCTTCTCCATTGTCAATGATTCATCTTTTCTGCCATCAAATGAGAATGCCAGCACGCTGGAATCTCTGCATTGTTTTTGAAGCACAGAATCCCTGATTTTTTTCTTTTCTCGCGCTACTTTACATTTGTTTACAATAATAAGTTCCCCATTGTCGTCTTTGAAATCTATATCTTTAAAAAGTGCCGTAGCCAAACACGCAGCAACTCTGTCTGACACACCAAATCTGTCGCACATCATAGCATAATTGGGGGTATCAAGTATTTTCGTATACGGGCCGCGCGTAATAACAATTGGCCTTTCTGCATTCGGTGTTTTGAACACAAGATCTTCATCAACGTCCATATCTGATGAGTCAGGCCGGTAAGATGAATATTCAGTAGCTGTTGGAGCCAAATCCAAATCAACAACATCCGCCAGGACCGCTGGAACTGTTTCCTCGCGGTATGCTGATCAGTCAAAAATTCGTGTAAATGATCAGGCATCAAACCACATGAGCAACAATTTCTTTGTAAATCGCACTTGCATTTTCCAATATAGAATAATATGTTCATAGTCTTGATAAATGCGGTGTCTTTTTTAGATATAGACGTGCCTTTTGTTTCTTTAAAATATTTATTCAGCAAGATTTTCAGCTTGTTTATTACGGTTTTCTTCGTCATCATGCCAATATTCAATTTGCTCCAAATTTCAATCAATTTATCCGCCACTTGTGGAGTAAAAGATGCGTACGAAAACATTTTATTTCTATTTTTAGACCGACCACTCAAAAAAAAAAAATATTTTAAAACATCGCGGCAAGTTGGTAAGTTTAGTTCATGTAAATCACTTGGCAAACCAAAAGCACTAAAATTTGGATCTGACATATGCTTCAAATATGATTCCGAGAGATTTGATAATGTAATATCTTTAGCACAAGAACTAATTGATATAAGAGATGACTCCATAATTAAAAGACGCTTAAGTTTTGCTTTAAAATGTTAGAATCGCGAAAATCAGAGGCACACACTTATTTCTTGAGTAAAAACTTCTAATTGTAATATTGTGTCAAAAGAATTTAAAACGATGGTTTCGGAAACAATTGTTTTATTAGTAATTCATCAGCGTTGCTTT
>JBAWJQ010005899.1:0-14551 GCA_037783105.1 Bactrocera zonata | reverse complement strand
CTAGGGGCCAGCTCAAATCTTTCCAGGACAACAATGGCTGCTAACAATAGGCTAATAATGATGACTGCAGTTTGTTTCTCATTTCGCAATGCTCAGAATGTTGCATAAAATTATATGTTAGTAATACGGTTCACTAATCGTGCTTCTTTTACCATTTTTAAGAATGGTGAGGACTAGTGATTTAACTAGGAGAATTTGATTATGAAGTAAAAATTTAAGATCACGGACTACCACTTATACTCTTATCCATACCCTGAGAACCACATGGCTTTACTTTTTAATATGTGCGGTGTATTGATTTATAAAAAACTAATAATTTATTTGGTGGTTGGATTCTTCTTAAAATACAAAACTGTAACAATTATTTATTTGAATGCTAGCCATGTACGAAATTTCCGCCGGGAATAAGTTTATTTAAACAAATGTTGCGAGAGATAAAAATCCTTCTTTCGTATGCGTGTATATGGTATACCAACTAGTTTAATGCTCTCAGTATATTTCTGGCAACGAAGTAAATAAAAGCTGAGCGATAATGCATATGTTTTTGCCGCCAAAAGGAAATAAACGAAAACTACGTAACGTAAAATACGATAAAACTCATTGTAACATCACAATATCTTACTTGGCAAGGTTTAGGTTGCTCATAAATAATGAGCGTCGAAAACTTGTTGCCAACCAAGCCGAAAGGCATTCGCAATAAAAATAATTTGGCAACTTTTAAAATATTAGAAAGTAAAGGCTGTTTTAGTCATTTATTGCAGTAGATAAATTATTTTGCCTTTAACGGTTTAAAGAAGCTAACTTATTTAGTTAGAAATTACTGGTAGTTAAAATTTCATTTTGACAATACTCGTACAAAAAGGAAGCTACAAATACTATTATGAAAGTTCCGTAGCTTTCCTATACTCCAGATATGCGGAGACTTTGTCTTTCCGGCTGCATTTATGATGTCAATACAAATATATATATGGATTTTAAGAGGGCACGTCTCGCTTCATATTAGTAATAAATAAAGTCGGCACAGCTCACATATTCTGAAATTATTCAATACAAATTACGATAGTATCTAATGATCGATTGCATCAACCATAATTATAAATTTAAGGGGTTACAATAGTTTCCTCAGGTAAAAACAGCCTTTTTCAACAATTTTTTTCTCATATAAAAAATTAAATATTTTATTAGAGTTTTTTATCGTTACAAACATGCGGTACACTAATAACGAAAAAATTCTAATTTTTTTACCATTGCGACATTATTTCCAGTAACCCCTCGGAAAAAGGATGCGCCTGCGTTGCCAGTATAACTCTTTACAGGATTATCTAAAGTGAAAAAATAACTAAAACCTTAACAGCGAACTTAGGCGAAGAAAAAAAAAATGAAAAATGGGTTTTTGGCAGAAATAAAAAAAAGAAAATATTAGTGAAAATTTCGCAATATTTTTTTTTTCAAATAGTTGTAATCGAAAAAATATCCTTCACCCAAGCCTTCAAGAATTGTATCTCAAAGACCTCTGTAAGGTTTCTTGAAGACATGTTGAGTAGTTCACGAAAAATCTTGCTAACCGATTTCAAAAACACAGCTTCGAGAAAAAAGTCACCTCGAGCGCACAAGTTTCCAAGGGTGTATCTCCAAAACTGTTAGAGGTGTTGTAGAATTTAATAAGATAATAAAAAAATCGATTTTTTTAAACCCGCAAACCGATGTAACCCTTTATTAAAGATCGAGCAAAAGGCTTTAATTTTTTTTGGACCTGTAAAAAAATAATACACTTAATTTCCAAAAAAAGAAAAGGATAAACTTCCACCATTATTTATTAGTAATAAGTCCACAGAACTACCTGATTTCCCTGAATATTGGTAGTTATTTATTTGTTGCACTTTTAGTAGTTTTTAACCAAACAGTTATATATTATGTAAGGAGTGGGCGGGAGTGCCATCCGATTTCACTTGTTTTTGCATAATCGTAAGAAGGACCAAAAAAATTTGTAATTTAAATTTGGGTTATATAACTTGAATGGTTTTGATGATATGCATATAGTATATGTACGCCCATTTCTTATCCCACAGTTGTCCATTGCTACTGCAATCCTCTGCACCAAATTAAAGATTTTTTACTTTGATGAGGTGCTTAGTAATGGCATTTTATAAGTTTTGTTTTGTGAGGTACGTATCCGATTACGTCCATCTACGAACTTATTCTAATTTCTTGGCTACGGATCACGTGTACTAAGTTTCATTAATACATCTCATCTTCATTAAGATCTTAATTTTTACTCGAGTTACTGCACAGACAGGCAGTCACTCGGAATTCAAATCGTCTCGTCATCCTGATCATTTTTAATACATAACCCCATTTCTATTTCGACTAATTTTAGGTGAAAGAAATAACCGTTAGATGAACATAACTACTTTTTGCTTTTCACTCTTCCTACGGACATGCACATATACTCCAAACTTTCTTTGACCATACAGTTTTATCTTAATCCAATAAATTTCACTTAACTGGCGTGTTACCACTCATTCATTTAGTTGCTCGCCACCTATTCTCAATGAAAAAAGCAAGGTAGCGCTCCCAAATTTAGACTTATCTTCTTTTTGCACACACATTTGTTTATATTCCATTTTCTTTTCACGGAAGTTCATTTGTCATTTAGCTTTTGTCGTTGGTTGGGCTCATACGTTAAAATTCTCGCAATTTAAATTAAGTCCTATTTTGGGTGTGCTCATTTCTATCTTACCTACTGATTCAATCAGTAATGCTGTCAATGGTAAGAATCTACATTGAAATTGACTAAACTCAAATAGTATCTATTCTTTGTTGACAATTTGGTCGTTCGGAAGGAATTCGGAGTGCATCGCGCCTCGATAATCGAAGAAAACTGTCAACATAACCTTACTTTTGGACATGCTTTGATGTGATTTTTTCGGCTTCGGCTCTCCTTTGCCATTCGGCCGATTGATCGTCTATTTCCGGGTCGTAAGCATAGATCCAAGACTCGTCGTTAGAAAAAATACGTATGTATTGGTAGCCGGAAACAATTTTTTTACAGACGCTTACGCGACGCCGATGTTTCACTCTTTTTGTATGATATCCAAATTCATGAGGGACAAAGAAACCTTTAAATCAAAGCTGTATAAGTATCGCGAATCTTCAAAGTCACAAAATTTATGTTGTTGCCTTTTATTCGGATTTCCATCAAACCAAAATTAATGACGCCCAAAGACAAAAGCTTGTTGCGAACAAAACATTACACATACATTGCCATCAGCTGTCAATGGAATGATGACAAATTCGATCACCATGTTGGGCTGTATGGCCATAATTTATGGTTAGAAAAGCCTATGAAAGTTTCGTTGGGAAATGCAATGGAAGCATGTTGAAACAAATCCTCTTAGTTGTACGAAAGGGCTTTAATCACGCACATACTCTCAAATACATACATCATTATATTACAAGTATACACATGCGCGCACGAGTATATACGAGGCATGTAAATAAACTCAGCCAAACAGGCTATAGTAATATATTGAGCTGATGTGGAAAACGTCAACCATAGGATCGGAATATTGTACAACAGGGATAGGCCAACTTCATTCATATGCAGCCTTAGTCCATTTATATAATTTTAGTTTTCTATTCCGCATCACGGGTTTTGACCAAAATAATTCTCAAAATCAGATGGAAAGTAGGCAGTTACCAAGGTATATTGGGGGCAGAGAGATCTGGGCTCGTTAGATTATTCTGTTCTATACTTTATAATATAAACAATTCTTATCTGTTGTTTCAAAATGTTTATAAAGTGGCCCAGATTCCACCCCTTGACCAAATTTTAACAAAACGGTGACCATACTCTTATACTACCTATATCGGTCACAGCTTAATAAATTCAGAGATAATCTCTGTATAGTATTGTTATATCTTAAATGGATAAGATCTGAGAAAAAAAAAACACTTACTTGCTGAGAATTAAAATATCTTCTGATACCGATAACCGTACGAGTAGATCTGCGCATGGCGAAGCAATCACTTGAAAATAGCTGGATAAATATCCGAAGACGAAGATGACAAAGGACATCAAAAGTAAGCTTTTATGGACCAGAATATCTAAGCAATCATATTTCCTTTCTTCAGCCTTTTTTCCTTGTTCAAAAATTTTTTACACAGAAATGATAAAATATGTGTGTTTTTATCCAGGTATCCTCCTTATACCAATAATATAGATTTCACACTTTGGCTCAATTTATGGCGCATATATTCTCCAATAAGTAAGATGCTTTAACACATTTATGGAAACATGCAATATTGGATATAATAAAACATAATTCAAAAATGTGTGTGTGATATTTTATTAAAATTATGTAAATTTCAAGCAATGTGCGTATATTAGGCAACGTCTGAGTTATCTCAATGGATATAAGGGAGTGTGTTTTACTCATAACAGTCTGGCATTGTGCCTAAAATGGGTAAAATAACTATAACTAATATCATTTCAAATAGCCAGCTAACTTTACCCCATATAATAATGCACGGTTCATATAGCCCGCTAAAGATACACGTCTTTCGGCATCACGCCCAGTTAGTATTATCTAACTTTACTGCACTTGCGAAGCAGTAGGCCTACGTACTAAACTCTTAACTCCAGCTGCTTTAGCTTGTAACTGTACGGTGTTTGTGGATTCAAATTTTTCCATCAAATGCCCAATTGTTGATTTGACAGGACGATTATGACAATCATAAATTGTACGTGGCGCTCTTAAAGTTGAGGTCATGGACACCGAATTTCCGTAGTGAATTTTAATAATTTCAGCTCGTTGTTGGATCGTATATTTTTCCATGAAGAAATGGTAAATCTTACTATATATATATATTAGGCCCGGTCGATTTGTGGGGAGGCAAAAATATCACCCATTTCTCTATGAAAATCGTATTTTAGGGATCAAAATAAGATACTTTGCCGAAGGAACCATACCTCTGAAACGAGTTCTGATGTCCCCCAATTTGGGTCGAACTTTTGGGTAGGGACAAATTTTGAAAAATCCCACTTTGACCCATTTAGAGTGCTCCAATCGAGTCCAAATGTATGACCGACCCCCACTAACTTTGGACGGCCGATCCACCCATGCCAGTGGCACACCCTCTGGAACTCCCCTGGGGGGTTCCCCATACAATCATTTCAAAAAATCACCATTTTGCTATGTTTTTTTCTTTATTTTTATTTTTTTATTTATAATAATATCTATTTTTTCTCTTAAGAAATTTATTTAGTCAGAACAAATGTAAATGAAAAAAAATTAATTTAAGTGAGTTGTAGAAAAGAAATTAATTAATTTTAAAGAAGATATTTTTGTAAGGATACAAATCTCATAGTTCAAATATTTATGTTCATTATCGCCAGCGCATACGAATCTAGTCTTAAACGTAGATATGTATTTACAAATACCCATTTCTATCAACAATGTAATAACAATACTAACAATAGACAAGAAACAATTATGTTTGCCCTGAAGATCGCAAATGATCTTTAACTAACAATAGACAATTGTGTTTGCCCTTGAAAACACTTATGCTTAAGATATGTGTACATACTGTCGGTATGTACAGTAGATTAGTGTTAAGATGTGTGTATGCACTCAGCATGTGGTGCATACATAAATTAGGATAAGGAATGCTATAAATAAAGGTGCTCTGGGTAACCAGAGCTGAGTTCTATTTAACAACCGAAACCCTACGCGTCTTACTTTTCAATTACCATTTCATTCTTATTACCTCAAAAAGTTTACAATAAATCCACCATCCTCTACAAAGCAAGGTGAAGCAACTACATCAACAACTATCGAAAACCCAATGAGTCATATACCCAAGCATGATGTTACCCATCTGGATATCTTGAGATATTATTTTTACTTAAGCGAACGTGCTAAAACAGAACAAAAAAAGTTTTCCCATAAATCATTCACTATTCAAGTAAAAGATATGTTGATTGGAATTTGGGAAAAACTTGGTATGGAAATAATGCTGAAAAAAAGTGTATGTAATAAATTGAATAAATTGCTTGACAAGTATCAAGAGCAAATCAAGAGAAGAAACAACACCCAACAATTAACAGGGTATGTAAAATCTCTGGAAACAATTTTTTACATTGGAACATGTAAATACGATTTGAAGGCAGCTCCATGTGCATGCGGCTGGGTTCCCGAACGCCTCAAAGACTTCATGCACGATCAACATAATCAGAGAAGACTAACAATGAATGCATTTATTATGGAAACTGAAGAGCAAGGAGCAACGTCTATGTCATCAATGCCAACATACCAAGATCCCGATGATTCAACATACGCACCGCCACAAGTTCAAGAAGATATGGATAGAAGCACAAGTTCACAGTACATAGAGAGATACGATTGTTTTAACTTTGTCTTGGTATGTGACAGATTTGGTGTGCCAGACATGAAGCATCAGCATTGGGAACCACTCTTTTGCAAGATTTTAAAATTAAAGATAAGCATGGGAAACCTCTCATCATGGATAAATCGAAAGTTCGCAGAGAAAAAGAGAAATGCAGACAAGAAGTGCTTCCCAAACGGTTAGATGATTCCAATTTGTTAGCGTTTTCATTCGATGGCAGAAAAGATGATACTTTAGCGATAAATAAAATTGATGAGAAGTATCATACTAGGATGGTAAAAGAACCTCATCTTGTTATTTTGAGAGAACCCAATTCTGAATTGATTGGTTACGTAAGACTGGAACATGAAACCGCTGAATACAAAACAACCAAATTAAATGTTTTTTTCAACGATAAAAATATATCACTGGATACATTAGTTGGAATGTGCACTGACGGTGAACCGGCAAACACTGGCCCACACGGTGGAATTATACGACGATTCGAATTGCTGTTAAAAAGACCATTGCATTGGTTTGTTTGCCTTCTACACTTCATCGAACTTCCGTTTCGGCATTTGCTTGAAGCTTTGGATAAATCAACTAGCACTGGACCAAGATCGGCAACCGGAAAACTAAGCCGTCAAATCGAAAATTGTGTAACTCTTCCGGTAAGTTATTGCTATCACTCATTTATTATAATTGTCAACCATTTTTAGTTATTTTATTATTATATATTTTTAGGTGGTGGACGGCTTCCAGAAAATTGAGTTGCAAAATATGCCCCCTGCTCCAGAAAAAAAAGAATTTTCCACCGCCCATGCAATTTCTAGCGGCGTGGTTCCGGTGGATCTGGCTAACATCAAACTAGGGAAAATTGTACATTCTCGGTGGCTCACCAAGGCCGCTAGATTATTGCGATTATATGTGACAACGGAAAATCCAGATGCAAATTTAAGAATTCTGGTTGAATTTATAATTAAATGTTATGTGCCAATGTACTTCAATATCAAGTATTACAGCTCTGTCATGTACGGCAGTGCATTATTTTTCAAGGTCATTGGTTAGTCACGATTTCTAGAACCTCGCTTACGCAAATTGTCAATCAAGTAATTAATGATAATTCATATTATGCGCATTCGGAAAATATCTTGTTATCAATGTTGTTTGATGATAGGAAAGAAAAGCGCGACTGTGCCATCAAGAAAATTCTACGCTATCGAACCGATGTTGACGAGCCAATGGAACTTAGAGTTTACAAAAAACCAGATATAAACTTTAATTGCACAAGTTGTACGGAAATGATCAATTTGAATGATATAAATATCGTATTTGAACCACCATTCGCGCGAAGAATTCCGTACGATACATTGAAAGAATATTTAAATCAAGATGATCCACCGTTTAATGATCCAAAAATTCCATCACACATACAAGGAACGGAACGACATGTTCAATTGCTAGCTAGCGTTTCCAAACGGGTTATACCGGAAAATGTAGAGGCTGTTATGGCGACGACATTAGAGAGCCGTGCGAAATTCCCCAGACTTGAAAGTAAAAAAGACTTCAAACAATAATTTTTTTTTAATTTCTTTTCTATAACTCACTTAAATTATTATTTTTATACCCTGAACAGGGTATATTAAGTTTGTCACGAAGTTTGTAACACCCAGAAGGAATCGTCGGAGACCCTATAAAGTATATATATAAATGATCAGTATGTCGAGCTGAGTCGATTTAGCCATGTCCGTCTGTCTGTCCGTCTGTCCGTCTGTCTGTATATATACCAACTAGTCCCTCAGTTTTTAAGATATCGTTTTGAAATTTTGCAAACGTCATTTTCTCTTCAAGAAGCTGCACATTTGTCGGAACGGCCGATATCGGACCACTATAGCATATAGCTGCAATACAAACTGAACGATCGGAATCAAGTTCTTATATGGAAAACTTTCACATTTGACAAGATATATTCACGAAATTTTGTATATATTAGTTTCTAAGGCAACAATGTAATCTCCGAAGAAATTGTTCAGATCGGTCGACTATAGCATATAGCTGCCATACAAACTGAACGATCGGAATCAAGTTCTTGTATGGACAACTTTCACATTTGACAAGATATATTCACGAAATTTGGTATATATTATTTTCTAAGGCAACAATGTAATCTCCAAAGAAATTGTTCAGATCGGTTGACTATAGCATATAGTTGCCATACGAACTGAACGATCTGAATCAAGTTCTTGTATGGACAACTTTCACATTTGACAAGATATATTCACGAAATTTGGTATATATTATTTTCTAAGGCAACAATGTAATCTCCGAAGAAATTGTTCAGATCGGTTGACTATAGCATATAGCTGCCATACAAACTGAACGATCTGAATCAAGTTCTTGTATGGACAACTTTCACATTTGACAAGATATATTCACGAAATTTGATATATATTATTTTATAAGGCAACAATGTAATCTCCGAAGAAATTGTTCAGATCGGTCGACTATAGCATATAGCTGCCGTACAAACTGAACGATCGGAATCAAGTTCTTGTATGGACAACTTTCACATTTGACAAGATATATTCACGAAATTTAGTATATATTATTTTCTAAGGCAACAATGTAATCTCCGAAGAAATTGTTCAGATCGGTTGACTATAGCATATAGCTGCCATACAAACTGAACGATCTGAATCAAGTTCTTGTATGGACAACTTTCACATTTGACAAGATATATTCACGAAATTTAGTATATATTATTTTCTAAGGCAACAATGTAATCTCCGAAGAAATTGTTCAGATCGGTTGACTATAGCATATAGTTGCCATACGAACTGAACGATCTGAATCAAGTTCTTGTATGGACAACTTTCACATTTGACAAGATATATTCACGAAATTTGGTATATATTATTTTCTAAGGCAACAATGTAATCTCCAAAGAAATTGTTCAGATCGGTTGACTATAGCATATAGCTGCCATACAAACTGAACGATCTGAATCAAGTTCTTGTATGGACAACTTTCACATTTGACAAGATATATTCACGAAATTTGGTATATATTATTTTCTAAGGCAACAATGTAATCTCCAAAGAAATTGTTCAGATCGGTTGACTATAGCATATAGTTGCCATACGAACTGAACGATCTGAATCAAGTTCTTGTATGGACAACTTTCACATTTGACAAGATATATTCACGAAATTTGATATATATTATTTTCTAAGGCAACAATGTAATCTCCGAAGAAATTGTTCAGATCGGTTGACTATAGAATATAGCTTCCATACAAACTGAACAAATAGTTACTAACAGAAATGCACCTGTGAAGGGTATTTAGCTTCGGTGCAACCGAAGTTAACGTTTTTTCTTGTTTCATTTACATATGTTCTGACTAAATAAATTTCTTAAGAGAAAAAATAGATATTATTATAAATAAATAAATAAAAATAAAGAAAAAAACATAGCAAAATGGTGATTTTTTGAAATGATTGTATGGGGAACCCCCCAGGGGAGTTCCAGAGGGTGTGCCACTGGCATGGGTGGATCGGCCGTCCAAAGTTAGTGCGGGTCGGTCATACATTTGGACTCGATTGGGGTACTCGAAATGGGTCAAAGTGGGATTTTTCAAAATTTGCCCCTACCCAAAAGTTCGACCCAAATTGGGGGACATCAAAATTCGTTTTAGAGGTATGGTTCCTTCGGCAAACTATCTTATTTTGATCCCTAGAATATGATTTTCATAGAGCTATGGGCGATTTTTAAATCGACCCACCCTAATATATATATATATAACTTTATATACTTTTTGCACCACGCTAAAGCACCGTCGCATACTGCATTGATTCTTTGTGAGGGTTTGGCCAAATTTTCAGCCCATATCGTACCGCAACCACTGCATTCGTTTGATTTAGCTCCGTGTGTCTTCTGGCTATTTAGCAAATTCAAATGACCGCTTCCGAAAAACCACTTTTAGTCAACTGAAAGCATTAAACGTGATTTGTAACGTGCATTGTGGGCTATTCCAGAAATTGACTTTAGGAATTGCAAACTGAAGAGAATGATTTGTAGAATTTTTAAATAATAAACAAAGACATACCAGTGTTTGCTTATAGTGGTACACGTTAATTGGAGTTAATATGTATGCGTTTAAAATGAAAGTAAACTTGTGAGACTTTGTATAGAAATTAATAAAGTTAAGAAGTGGTTTTCATTCACACATCTGAAATTTCACTTTATGTAATGATTGCTATTTTCCCACCAAAAACTTTTAAAAGTGAAATTTCCTTATTTTAAACTTTAGTGTTGAAGTAATTCTAAATACGAAACTTTTTGATTGTTTGACCCATTAGCGAAGCTATTCAATGGCGCAGCCAAGAAAACAAATTTAAAAGCTTTTACCGAAGCCAACAGCAACATAGAAATCGCAACTGTTATTGACTGAGTTAGCTCCTCCGTGGAAAATATATGAATGTCACAAAGTGACAAAGTTATTTGCATACATTTTTCGGTCGAGTTTGTCTGCAAGTTTTCCTCGCTCAGGTCCTTAAAAGTTTAAGGTGTGGGGATTTCATCTTTAAAGTCCTTTGATTGCTTAGTTTTTGACTTAAAACATATTGCCACATATAGTAAACACTTTAAAAAACTAGCTTAAATCGATATGCAAAATAAATTGAGCAAACAATAAGCTGAAGGATGTTAGTACAAATAAATATTCAGCCATTCAAAATTGTGGCATCCATTCAGTGACACCTAGTGAAACATTGACACCACCAGTAGAAAGAATATATTATTGTTGACCTACGGAAACGCATACGTTGATTCTTCCTACAAACTTTGCAACCTATTGCAGCAGTGTATAGTACTTTTGTTCACATAGCGGTTATATGGATCACCTAAAACTGAGCGAGATACGAAACCAAAAACGTATTAAGTGCCATAACTAAGCACTCTATTAAGATATAATAGATACCGGATTAGCATGGAGCACCGGTGAAAACGGATTTTTGATTGGCCCACATGTTAATCTTCATTTATGTCCTCACGAAAGTGGGTGGAACAAGTTGAAAATGTTGAAACCGCTACACTCTCTGCACTCTGCTATGGAATAGGAATTCATCGACATAAGCTTGTTTCATCAATTGAAACATTCCGGCCGTTTCGGTTTTACCAATTTTAAATCAAAATTTAATGTTGGTTTTTTGTTCGAAGCTCATTTTCGTACCGATAACACAAACATACTGACACTTAAAATGCCATAACTTCACTTTCAATCAATGAAATGTAAGGAAATCTGGGCAATCGATAAAGATAGCAGATTCTAACGGACCAGTCGACATATAGATGGCGCCACCAGGGGCGCTAGATTGAGATAAGATTCCTGTTTACTTTGGAATGCACCTTGTATAATTGAAAATCAGACAAAATTCTTTCCTTATACGGAACGAATACTCGTTCCATAGATGTGAGCTGTTTGCTAATTATTTCGCACTTAAAAGCGCGCCGAACAGTTTTAGTGTTATTTAGGAATTGTACCTCACAAGAATTTTTATAAAACAATCCTATTTAATTTTTATGGTTCAGTATACAAAGTTTGCCACAATATTTATAACACCTAAAATTAAACGTCAGAGACCCAACATACAAAGAGTTTATATGAATTATCAGTATGGAGGTTTTTCGGTTCTTATAGCCAGTGCATTATTAAGGCAGTAAGTTAACGCTAAATAGTATAAACAGCTCGTATAGTTTCAGATTAAAATATACAGGGTTATAATGATAATCTTACTTTTTGTATCCTTTTTTGAAGAGCAATTAGTATTTTTTTTTTTTTTGAATTTTTTGTTGAATTCATCATCGTTTATCGTGTTTGGTGCTTAAATTAGCTTTACGAAATTTGGAATGATGGTTTCGCCTTACGCAGAGTTTTACTGATATTTATCCAGGGGCTTTGGGAGGTAGCATGTCAGACCCAATTACAGAAATTAAAATCTAGTCACGTTGAAACTAAACCAAATTTTCTGCCTGAATTTTTTAATTTTTTTTTTTATTTAAAATAAATGTATTGTGCATGTATATGCTTGGTTTATTTTCTTATTTGCTTGCATAACATTAAAAATATCGGAGACAACTGAAATAAACAACCCTGGCCTGCTGCATACAGCATTTTAGCAGAATGCACAAAAATTATTACCGCATGTGTTGTGTAGTGCACTTCAGCATGAAAATCGTATGACAAGCCATTAAAGCTGACAGTTCTGTGAAAATATGCATATGCGAGACGTCGTCTGCCCTTCGCAGACAAAGTGTTGTGAGCAAAAGTGTTTGCATAAAGGTGGGAAAATGCTTATAAAATTCAGCAGAGTTAAGTTCTTGGACTATTTTCGAAATGTGTAACATGCATATGTACTATTGAAAACACAATTGGCATAATATCATCTTCTGATGAGTCGGTTTTTTGTTGTAGTGTTGCATATTGCTATGGAACAGTATATACAAATTCCTATCATAATATGATTTTTATAAGTTGTTTGAAAGCTCAGTACATTTTGTGTATAAATTTAACTAGCACCCCAGTAACCCTTAAAGAAATATTTCTTTGCAAAACACAATTAAAAATTATAATATTTACTTTCAAAGTTGTAGATTCCTGCTATATAAAATATATAGATAAAGTAACAATAATTGCGGGTACGATCAATTATGTAGACAAGATTAATTACACTGTGATAGCTTTTTTCAAAAAAAAAAAAAGACAAGACCAAATTCGACGGTTTCCCCCTATTTCGGGTCCTACGAATCGAACTGCATCATTACTTTTTTGAGTTACAATCATGGTTTCATACAAAAATTTTTGTTGAAGTTTTTCATCAAAGTGGCCCATTTTAAGAGAAAGGCACATTTTTCTTCGGTCTTTAACTTTTTTAATGTTGACTTTTTTGGTAAACTTTCTTTGGCAAAGCTTCTCAGAATAAGTCCGTCTTTAAGTTCTTAGATGACTGTAAACCCCAAAATCAATGTTGTTTGTGTCCTTATAGCCAATATGTCGAAAAACGGAAATTTAGTCCATTTTTTTAATCTTTTTTCCCTCTCGTTTCGTCAATATTTTAATTTACCCTTTGATACTTATACATTAAGTGACATCTTGTAATAGTAAGAATCTTAAGCAAAGACAACGTTCTAAGCAAACTAACCATTAGAAAAAAAACTTGACAAAATTTGTATTTTTTAAAAAAGCTACACTAACTATGTTTGTGTGCTATTTTTTTTTTTTTATGTATCTTATAAGTGTTATCAATAAGTATCATAAATTTGTACACAATATTTAAATTAAAATTAATAAGACTTATCTATCAATGTCCAACACAAATCAGCAAGCAACGAGTCAAGCTTTTAACCACTGCACTGATAAGAAATAACAACAAGTAACGTTTGAAAGAAACGTTAAATGCTTGCCTAAGAGTCAAAATTTAAGCATAGATTGCAGTAATTGATTTGACTTTGACTTCGCGGAAAGAACATTGTTTTAGTGAATTGTATATTAAGAAAATAAATTAAAATGAATAAGTGTCCAATTGGCCTATCGTTGTTCTGCTACGTATGTGGAAAATTTACAAGCCCTCGGAGTAGACGCAAAATATCTTCGGGAACTGCCGGCATCTACGAGGAATATTTCGATTTGCCCGTTATAAGAGACGTAGATTGGGTGCCAAATACCATTTGCACGCAATGCAACAACAACCTGCATAACTGGTCAAAAAGACTGTGCCTAAAAATGGGGTTCGGCATCCCAATGATTTGGATAGATCCACAATGGCATCATACTGGTAACTGCTACGCGTGCAAGAACAAATTTGCAAGACTCAACAAAAAAAATACAGTTTACAAAAGTGTTCAATCTGCACAGCTACCAGTATCTCACTCAGAAAATGTTCCGATACCAAGATGTCCAAGTCCAACTGACAGATATATTTCCACCGAACCTACAGATCTACTCTCAATGTATAACCCAACCGAAGTTGCAAGCCCATGTCGTCACTTGGAGATTTCCCAAGCCCGTTTGAATACGATGGTACGACAGCTGAAATTATTGCAAAGCCAAGCGATTTGCCTAGCACATCATCTTCGATCGGTAAATATATTGTCTAAAGATGTGAAG
>JBAWJQ010005889.1:0-41247 GCA_037783105.1 Bactrocera zonata | reverse complement strand
TGGTTTATAACGGTTTGATGACTACTATGCCGGTCTCTTTCGACCAATTCAGCGATTTTATCGCAATTTTCGACGATAGGCCTTCCGGAGCGTGGCGCATCTTCGACCACATCTACACCAGAACGAAAACGTTGAAACCATCGTTGAGCGGTGGAAATGGAAACTGTATCGGGTCCATAAACTGCACAAATTTTATTGGCGGCTTGAGATGCATTTTTGCCTTTATCGTAGTAGTACTGTAAAATATGCCGTATTTTCTCTTTATTTTGCTCTATGTTTGTGACGCTATAACTCACGAACGACTTAAAAGAAACGACAATCAATCAAACACGTGTTAGCGCGTGAAATGAGCTTTCCAAAAAGGTATGGCGTGACCCGATGCGACGAATAAAACTAGAACCACGCGCTTTCAACGCCAACTAGCGAAAATACCGCAAGACTTTTTATGTCTGTCCATCCCTTCGTGCAAGCTGTAACTCGATTAAAAATCATTTAGACCAATTTTAGTATAACTAATATTAAGATTTTCGAACTGCCTGGTCACTTCATGCTGTATATCGTCTAATATATGTGATATACGAATGAAAATCAATCAGAACGTCTTTTGCTTATAGCATTGTATCTTTGTACCCAAAATAGATAAAATTGGGCGAAAATTTGACACAACCAACTATTATCACGATATTCGAGCATCCAGCTGACTTTGCTGTATATGATTTCTGGTGGAATGTGAAGTACCTTAATGTAAATCAGGAGAATTTTTTTTACCATGTGGAATAATAATAATAGTTAATATTGCAGATAAAATCGAGTTGATACTATTGGGTAGTCAAAGGTGTCGTTGAATTCTTATACCACCACTGCCATTGTGTCAAACCATATACTGTCGGAAAGGCGAGATTTTAAGCTCAAAAAGAAATTAAATACAAAAAAAAGTTACAGCTGTTCAAACAACAAATAATGTTTTGTGGATATTTACTAGTATTATAATATTTCAGCAGAAAATTCTGTCTTCTGCTTTGGAAGAAGATAAAGGGTAAACCAATATTTTCCATTAGTTTGCATCAAATTATGATATTATACTCAATGAGAAATAGAAGCAAGGAAATACCTTAGTTTTTACTCAAACTTGGAAGACAGGAAAACTCCTGCATTAAAGTTTCAGAGGCTTGCCAAAAAAAAGAGTGGTGGTTGCTAATATAATACATAAATTACTTGGCTTACATTTAACCAAATTGTCTGTGCCTAAATTGAAAGTAAAATAGCGCGAACCGCGTCCGGACATTTATGAAGCTGAACACTGAAAAATTGCTTTCACGCACAGATCAGACACTTTGCGTTCGTTCGAAGGATTGCTTTTGACCTTATTTTTGTTGGGTTATGTCAACTTGTTGTTGTTGTTCTTAAAATATGCGAAACTTTTTGATTGTTTGACCCATTAGCGAAAGCATTGAAAATGCAGCCAAGAAAACAAATTTAAAAGTTTTCATCAGTGCCAACAACACACGCACAGAGATAGCAACTGTTATTGAGCTGGCAAACCCCTGGCGCGACAAAAATATGAACGCTACAAAGTAAAAGCTATTTGCATAAATTTGTCGGTCAAGTTTGACTGCCAGCTTCTCGCTCAACTCGTCAGCCATTTCAAATATGGTTTGTTTAGCTTTCTATGTATATTAGGTATATGTTTGTCTAGATAAACACCTTTACATAGGAGTTATTACCACTTTCGTTTTTGAGGATTACTTTGGTAGCTTGTATGGAACATTCGCGGCTATTGAACTTCGCTTTCCGTAAAGATATATGAGTTAAAAGAATTTTTCGTTCTTTGTAAGAACTGCTATATATGATCTCAACAATTTTACCGAATATTGTACCTTTGTCTTGTGTAGTAATCACTGAAAAATTTGAGGAAGATGACATATCAATTAAAAGAGTTTTCCCTACTATATATTGATTTTGATCCGTCGCTGAATCGACTCAGCCTTTCACGCTGATCAGGTTTGTGTACATACTATATATTTCATAAGGTATCCGACGTTTCCTTCTGTTCTACAAACTTCGTCACTCTAAGATATTAAACTTGAACCTACCTCTTAGCTATATAGGTAACACTATTAGTAATATTTGAGTAGATGTATTTTTAATAACCTTTTATTTTTGAAGAAATAGGTCTCTTTTTAAAAGAAATATAGTTTTGAATAATTATCTACCTTTCTAATGTAACTGGACTAGCTGTGTTTAAGATAATTTTGAAGACAACAGCTTACCTTATTGATTTTTTTTTACCAACTTTACACTTAACCGCATTACTGTTATATATATAAACGGCTGATATAGTAAGACTTGTCTGTAACAAATTTTCTTAGTTTTATGGAATCGTTTTTTTGGCTATCAAAAATGGAAGATCGAAAACATCATTTTCGGATACTGATACTGTTTTACTATCAAAAAGTTAAAAATGCGGTTGAAGCAAGACAAAATGCCAAAATTTCTTAGGAAATTTTAGTTCCAGCAATTTCCATCTTGAGGACGAAGCCGATGTGACTCGAGAGATAGCTGAAATACTAAATTTGTCTAACGCGTCCATTCACGTTACACAACAAAAAATCATGTTTAAAATGCACAAAAAAAAACTAAACTACTCAGTGAATAACCCAGTAATATTTAGGGTTATGACAATGTTTCACCACTCATCCATATGAAATTCTTCTTTATTGCAGAGTGTGGTTATTACCATCTAGAAATGTAGTATGTGTACCAACCTACTTTCTCCAATCTCCTACAATGCCGGCGACTCTATGTCTGTCTGTCCGTCCATCCGTGCAAGCTGTAACTTGTGTAAACATTGAGATATGTATCTTAACGAAATTTGGTGTGCGGATTGCTTAGTACAAAAACAATTCGGTGATATAATCGGACTACTGTCTCACCCACATAATGCCATTAACGGAAAACCTATTAAGGGCAATAACTAAGCACTAAATCTTATACTATATGTATATAGTATGAAAATGAATCGCAAAATGTGTTGCTAAACGCATAACGTAACAACGTCTGGACCAATTTGGCCAATTCTTCTTTTAAGTGATCGTTAAGGTGCAAAGATGGTTTTTAATTTTTTAAAATTAGAATATTTGCCGAAAAACTCCTAAAAACAGCCCTTTTCTTTTTCCCCATATAAACGAATGAATGTTTGTTTGTTAGTAACGCTAATGCTCGAGAACGGCCGCACCAATCTTGATGAAATTTTCGAAGGTTGTTCGTTGTAGATCGGGGAAGGTTTAGAAATAAAAAAAACCGTATGCTTTTCGTGAGGAAAAATCGGAAAATTGGACAATTCCAAATAATAACATACAAATTTTTTATTCAATTTTTTTTGTTTTATTTGAATCGTTAAAATTTGTCATTTGCTTTCATTATTCCGGCTATTCAAAAAAAATTATTGAAAATTATTCAGCGAAAACTTTATGTGTGTTTCACACAAAACGATCAATTACAGATTGAAATTGGTTACGATGCCACGAAGAGGTCGCGCTAATATCGGCCGGCGTTCTCTTTGCCATCGTTATCCATGGCAGCCCAAGGCACATTTGAATTTAAACTGCGCGCGTCGAAGGATTTGGGGAATTATTATTTTTTTTTTTTTTTTAGGTTGGTAGTACCGTAAGTCACATTGATGTCAAATGTCAAGTCAAAATATTTATTAGTGTTTGAGATACGTGTCGTTTTGTGAGCTGCTAAAAGTGTGTTTTTTGTTTTTTGCGATGTCGAAATTTGTTGAGCAAAGAATTTGCATTAAATTTTGTTTATGGAATGAATTTTCTGCTGCTGATACGTTGAGGATGGTGCAGAAAGCCT
The DNA here is from genome assembly GCA_037783105.1 of Bactrocera zonata. Classification (NCBI taxonomy): domain Eukaryota; kingdom Metazoa; phylum Arthropoda; class Insecta; order Diptera; family Tephritidae; genus Bactrocera; species Bactrocera zonata. The sequence continues at coordinate 37,386 of JBAWJQ010005889.1, read as the reverse complement.
TTGGTGATGAGGCTATGTCTAAAAAAAATGTTTACAAGTGGTATAGTGAGTTCCAAGCCGGCCGTGAACGTGTCGAAGACGAAGAGCGTCCAGGGCGACCATCAACCTCAACCAACGAAGTTCACGTTCAACAAATCAAAACCGTCGATTAACAATTAAAGACCTTGCTGATGAAGTTGACATATCAAAAGGTTCTGCCAATACCATTTTGAAGGATGTTTTGGGCCTCAAACGCGTCAAATCTCGACTGGTACCGAAAACATTGAATTTTTTGGAAAAAAAGGCGTCGCGTTGAAGTGAGTGAAACGATGCTTTCCGACTACCTGGTTGTCATAAAATGCATTATAACTGAGATGAGACTTGGATCTATGCTTACGACACCGAAACAACCGATTAATCGAGCGAATATCGTGCCAAAAGAGAGACGAAACCAAAAAAATCGCGCCAAAGTCGCTCAAAAATCAAGGTCACGTTAACTGTTTTCTTCGATTATCGTGGTGTTGTGCATTATAAATTCCTTCCAACCGGTCAAACAGTCAACAAGGAATATTATTTGAACATTATACGTCGTTTGCGTAACGCTATCCGCCTAAAAAGGCCGGAATTGTGGAAAGACAATTCTTGGTTTTTACACCACAATAATGCACCATCCCATACTGCCCTCGTAATTCGTGATCATTTCGCCAAAAACTCAACCCATATCGTTCCGCAACCACCGTATTTACCTGATCTGGCGCCGAGCGACTTCTGGCTGTTCACCATGCTTAAAATACCGCTTCGGGCACACCGTTTTTATACGATAGAGGAGATTCAAGCCGCAGCGAAGACGGAACTGAAGGTCATCCCGGAAAGTGACTACAACCACTGTTTCGAAGATTAGAAAATCCGTTGGCATAAGTGCATTGCATCGGGAGGGGATTACTTTGAAGGAGATGAAATTGATTTGGAAGAATAAATAAAGAATTTCCAAAATAAATACAATGTCACCTTTTTGGGCACAGTAGTATGTGCGGAATTATGGATCGCGTTCAATCAGCTAGCGATCATTACGATGTCACAGCACGTCTTTTCAAACAACAGTTACGACGTTTGATGGACTTTATCTTGGAGCAACGTATATGTGGTGCTGTTAAATGCTAGATGTAATCTGTTGAGTGGCAAGAGAGAGGTTTGGGTGGTGGATGGTGGTTACACCACATCAAATTGATGAAATCATTTTTGCGGAAATTATTGATCCAGAGAAAGATCCAATATTATACGAAGTGGTGGAAACCAATATAGTTGCGGACACCATAGTCCCTTTTCGGTTTTGTCTGACAATAAATGCACGAAACACTATCCATGTTCGTTTATTTCTGGAACACAAACTAGAAATGATGGATATCCACTCTATCGGCGTCGCTCCCCAGACGACAATGGCAGAACATTCAGAATTCAATTGAGAAGAGTGAACATCAAAGTTGACAACACATGGATCGTACTATATTCACCATTACTGTCTAATTCACATTAAAAACTCATATCAATGTTGAGTATTGCATGTTGAGTTTTGCAGTTTAGTGAAATCGTTAAAATACCTTTGTAAGTACGTCACCAAAACAACACCAGCAACATAGCGGTTATTGGTCTTGAACGATACGGTCGATACACAAACTGCAATAAAGCGCTTTGTACTACATTTGCTTTTGCAATTCATGAACGTTTTCCGACTGTTGTGCGTCTCGCAGTTAATTTGGAGAATGACGAAAGAGTCTGTTTCAACCCAGAGAATACAGTACAGCGAACGGAAACACCGCCACCAACAAAACTAAAATTGACGAGTTTTTTCTCAACATTCGTCAGTGAACCGTTTGCGTGAACATTGCTCTAGTAGGAACTGTCCTGATATTATACAAGGAAAGCATCGTCGAAGAAATAGTTACGCAGAAAGCAAGGCCAACCAGAAGATTGACATCCAGGTGTGTTATTAACTAAGGCCTTAGGACGAATTTACACAATCCACCCGAAAAACGACGATTGTTTCTACCTTCGATTATTATTTATTAATGTACGCGTTTCAACTTCATTTGAGTCATTGCGTACTGTAAATGGTACAGTGTGTGCAAGTTTTGGAGAAGCAAGCCAGCAATTACAATTGCTGGAACATAATAATCACTGGAATCAAACGATGTACGATGCGATAGCTACTTTTCGGGATGATCATTTTGACATATCAGCCTTCAAACCCGCGTAAATTATGCAAAATTCGCTGAGAATTGGAAATGGGGAAGTTCCGGTCGATACTTCCGGTGGTTTGATCTCAACTCTATCTGCCGTTTATCAATTCACGAAAGATGAACTCACCACCAATGTTCGGGCATCGTAACTCTGATTCCTTAAGTGCACATGCAATGTTAGCTGCCAAAAATACCGATGTTGTTGACTTAAACTGGAAGACTCAAAGTCAAATTCCAGGAGCCTTCGGCCAGAGCCTTCCATACAAATCGACCGAAGGTTTTGACAATGAATACGAAGCCATGAATTATCCAGTGGAATTTCTAAATTCTTTGGAGAGGCTTGGTATGCCACCGCATCATTTGCGTCTAAAAGTAGGATCTGTCGTTATTATTGATTGTGACGCAGCTGTCAAATACAAGGAGGCAGAATGCTGGATTCTATGAATTCCTTTGAGTTCTAACGATTTGCCATTTCAGTACAAACGTATTCCGTTTCCAGTGAAAATTGCATTTGAGATGACAATCAACAGGACACAAGGATAGTCGCATAGTGTGTGGCATAAATTTGGAAATGCAATGTTTTTCACACGGCCAGATATACGTGACGTGCTCACGAGTTGGAAAACCATATTTTCTGTACACCGGAACAGAAACCAAAACATGTTGTTTATCAATCTGCGTTACATTGATAAATTCAACTTCCTTTTCATTTCAAAACACATAATTTCATGCAGGACAACGGTTGCGGGGCCAGCTAGTTAAGATATAAAACTCTTATTTGACATAGGGGATAGCAGTAGCAAGGGGCATCTATGGGCAAAGATTGTTGAAAAAATGGGCGTAGTTCCGCCCTCCAACAAGTTTAATGTACATGTCTTCTGAACCGCTGAAGCTACAACAACCGAATTTTCTCAGTGCAAATCTTATAAGAACTCCCACCGACAGTGCGAAAATTAATGAAATTGTTAGATGACACCGCTCACTGACTTTAAAACGGTACTGTTCGAAACTACTAAAAGCGCAATAAATCAATAATTAAATACGCCAGTGACATTAAATTTTACCTCCAAGAGTATAGAATAAGACTTTAATGGAGTGAGCTGGTGTGAGAATTGGAAGATGGGTGTTGCGCTGCCCATTTTTTGTTAAAATCACATATCTCGGGACCCCACTAACCAATTTCGACTAAACTTACTACGTAGAATTCTTCTAATATTTCTGTGTCACAGTACAAAAATCGAAATTGGACAACAACCACACCTACTTTCTATATGGCAAAATTTTAAATTCCCTTTGTTTCATTTTCCAGTACACAAATATAGAATAATTCCTTTAAAGTATACCACCTTATCACCAAAAATTGTCCAATCCCAAAAAAAAAAAAATGTTCAACTCTCTAGGTTCCAAAAATGTGGGCCCTGGTATCTATAGTTGACTTTTGACCAAAAATATCAGTAAATGCGAGAGACATGCAATTGAAATTCAGAGAGTATCCTTTCTTGACAATAGTTATTGTGTACCGAAAATGGGTCGAATCGTGTCAATACTTCCCTGAGTCTCCATATAACTAATACAAAGATTTTCGAAATTCCAGTTACTTTATGCTGTATACAAGGTCTGTCGCAAAAGACACAGGACTGTTAAAAAAAAAAAGAACGAAAAATTAATATTTCTCAAAAGTTATATTTTTTTATTCAAAGTAGTTTCCTTGTGCTTCGATACAGCGTTTAGCCCGGTCAATTAGCATTACAAATGAGTATTTAAGGTAATTTTTCGGAATGCTCTTGAGAATATCGGTCGTCGCCTTTTGGATAGATGAAATGTCCTGAAACCAGTATCCTTTCACGGGCAAATGAAGTTTTTCAAATAGGTAGAAATTACAGGGTGTCAGATTAAGTGAGTGGGGTGAGTGATTAATGGTTAATAAGGAGTTTTTTGTCAAAAAATCAGTGAAAATCGCCGACCGATGAAACGGCGCATTATCGTGCAACAGGCGCTAGGACCCTGCCTCACGGTTTTGTGGTCGAGCACGACGAATGCGTGACAAAAGACGCTTCATAACACCAAGGTCAAACATAGCATTAATCGTTTGGCCAGGTGGAACGAACTTCCGGTTTACAATACCCTCGGAATCGTAAAAACAAATCAGCATTTTCTTTATTTTTGACTTCTGAAGACGACTTTTTTTCGGTGACTTCTGATCGTCACAGAGGTCCTCACGACCTTCTTGGAATCGCTTAACCCACTCATGCACATTACTACGGGATAGGCACTGATCACCATTAACTTTTTTCATCATTTGAAATGTTTCAGTAACGCTTTCCCAAGTTTAAAACAAAATTTAATATTTGGTCTATGCATTTTACGACCGATGACCAAAAGCTGCTGTCACTTTTTGATCGATAATATCGATTGTAGTTATCCAATTATCTTAAAATTTTTACGAGATGTCAACAAGAAATCAAACTTTTTATTTCATATACCCACCAATAGGTGGCGCCACCAAAAACAGTTATATTGAAGCAGTTCTGTTTCTTTTGCGACAGACCTTGAATGTCGGCCAATATTTGAGATCTCAATGAACGTGTTTGCCTCATAATATTTTTTGCTTTTGCAACTTGCAAAGACCAAAGACCGGGAAGTACCTTCAGATACTTAAGGCGTGTTCCATGTGTATTTTGGAAAGTAATGGTTTGACTGCAGTGCGTTTGTATCCAGATCTATGAAGTCTGTCCAGTATTGTTTTAAAGATAAGTAACTAACAAATTTTTGAAGAAATTTTTTTTAATTTTTCGCAGATTTCTTCTCAAAAAGAGAACAAAAAGGTGTGTCTTTTCCAGGTTATTCAAATTGGTCAGTCCAGCTCTTCACATTGTTACAACACAAATTTTAAAACTTTGCCTGTTTTTATTTTGGGATCTTCGTTAGAGAGTCTGCTTCAAAACTTTTCTTACACTGAACTCTTGTTTTCCTTTAAAAAAAACTGTCTGTACTGTATGTAGAAAAAACTGTGCCCCTTCTAAGAATTTGTTTACAGTTAGACTTGAAGAATTTGGAACTCGTTGACTATTCCCTTGAAGAGAAGACTTAAAAAAATGAACTTAAACATTATTTTTAATTAATTTAGTTAAAATATTTTTTTTGTATCACTATGAATAGCTATTTATTCCTTTGAAAAACATTTTATAATAATTTAATATTACCACAAAGTGACCAAGTACAGCTAAAATAAACAGAACCTAAGAACACGCCTGGTTCACATACATAATTATGCAAACATAAAATAGCAACCCATGCAGACAGGGTCCAGTTCACCTGAACTCGGCAGCTAATAAAAATATGTAACCATATAAATGTATATTATATAACTACAAACACGTTGCAGGTATATAAGAGCATTTTCCGCTTAAGTAACATTCAGGAAGGCAGGGCGCCACAATGCGATTAAAATGTAAGCATGTAAAATTATAGCAAAGTGCACGAAAATTATTCCCGCATGTGTTGTGTAGTGCAAGCCAGCATGCAAAACTGACAATTTTATGGAAATATGCATAAGCGAGTCTAAGCTTCGGAAGCTCGGCACCGTGTGCAGTCGGAAAAAACCACGACACACGCCCTCCACAAGCAAAAAGTAGAGAGCGTGCATGTTTGTGTAGGCATATAACAGCACATGCATACATTTGCGCAGTCAGTATTTTTCGACTATTTCCGAAATTTGTAACAAACCGTGAATAACACATTTTGCATAACCATCGCTTCCGAACTGGCTTATTGCCCTGGTGTGGCACTTCCGATCAGATGTCAGCATGCAGATTAGTGCGAATTTTATTCCAACATGTTGAATATTTGTGTGGAAAAATTGTTATTTCATGCAACAAAATATATTTTTTATAGGTTATGGTGCTAGTGCTTACGTAAAAACAATATTTGTGCATAACTGGTAATGGGAAACAAGTAGGTATTTATACCATATATGCATTGTATTTACGAGAAATATCTGATGTGTTTGAGTTTCTTTGGTTCTTCCTTAATCCACCGTATATAGTGCTAAATTCCATGCCTAGTTCAGATAAATTTTATTATTATTATTATTTTTTTTTATTTAATTATTTCAGAATTTTTAGAACTGTCTGGCTTCACGACAACGTAACCTTAAACTATATATTTTCAAATCCAGCATTATTTTGTTTAAGGAATACATTCACAGAATTTTATTCTGAAAATAATGGAAGGTCTTATTTTATATTTCTTTTTATATGAAGGAATTAAGCACATTGTCAAGGGAAGCCACGACGTTATTTAAAATCACATAAATTCGTTCAACAAGTTAATGTACCACGTTGAAATATGCCCTCGGGTCTTAGATGTCATGCAAACAAATGTATCAAACCGAGTAGCTTAAGCCGTTCCCAAGGCCCAAATACTGTCATTCAAGCTAGGTTTCTCAAATTATTTTGAATATTTTTAAAGCCCTTATAATAATTGTAGTTTCCGTAGGTATAACGATTATGGCAGATATCAAGACCATCTTAATCATAAGGATCTCAAGGATAGACTTTAAACCAATAATTATGTTATTATATATTCTATACAGAAAACAATACACAAAGCACTGATATAAAAAGTCTCTAAGAAATATAAAATTTTTCTCTATATATAAATTGTGACAAAAAGCAAACGGAAATTTTGTATTTCTAACCAAATTTCGTTTGCAGAATCGTTGCGAATGTTGCAAAAGACTTAAGTTGATTTAGTTTTCTCAAAAACACAAGCCAACGAGTCTTCAAAGACGGTCGATAGATCGCTAAAGGCATGCCTTGTTCTGGACGACCTTTGATCTCTACAAATGATGAAAATATTAAAAAAGTGAAGAATATATAATATATATTCTTATATAATAATATAATTCTTATATAATAATATAATATATATATAAATCGAGTCCGTTCGATCGATTTTGGTGCACATTTTGGGTATGGAAAGCGTATTGGCTCGACTCGTCCTGATAAAGCTGAATTTTTTCAACTGCCGTATTCACCAGATTTGGCTCCGTGCAATTTTTTTTTTTGTTCCGCAAATTGAATTTGCTGCTCCGTGGAACCGGTTTTCAGTCAATTGAAGGTATAAACCAAAATTCGCAGAAGATGGTGAAGGTCATCCCAAAAAGTGCTTATGAAAATCTAGATCTGGTGGGGATTACTTTGAAGACGAGAAATTTAATATTGACAAATAATTAAATATTAAGCATTTTATTTACAATTTCTGGGCACTTTTTTTCACCATGTTCATTAGTCTAGCTGAAATCGAGAACGGCTGAACCGATTTGGTTAATTTTGATCTTGAGTTATTTGTGGAAGTCTAGAGAAAGTCTAAAAAGCGAATAAATATGAAAATGCTCGAACGCTTTTATTTTTCTTTCAATATGTCAGTCCGTCGTTCAAACTCATATTGAAAGAATAATTTCTTAGAACTTTTTCATATTTCTAAGTACAAATTTTTTTAGTAGTTCAAAAATCAACTAATTTTGAGCCAAATTCAGCTTCTTCGGCATTCAGAAATCAAACTGAAAGAATACAGATTTATAAATTTTAATTTTTATCACAAAATAAATAGTTGAACGCAAACACAATTTTGACAATTGATTTGACAACAATCGGATGCTTTGAGTTAATAACATTTCAAGTTCTGTGCTCTTTTGTGTTGATCTTTCGTGATATTCACACTTTACTGCGAGAACTTTTCTCACATTAATTAATTACAATTTATGACGCCGTGGAAAATTCAACTTGACTTAGGTCTTCGCAGTCATTCAAAGCTGCGAAGAGCTACTTAACGTGCTAGCCGCACTGATGATGAGGATGACCAGATAAAGATAGCACAATAGTTGTATTTCTATGTTAGAATTGCGTTCTTCTGTGAGTGAAAATGAAGAAAATAAACTTAAAATGCTCATCAAACACAACAACAACAAGCACGACATAAAGAAATTAAACGATTCCGCAGACGCAGTGCTCTTGTGATTCTGGAATGAGCTGCATTTCATTATGATACTTATTAATAGGTTATTTTGCCGACAGTTGGGGAAATGACAATAATTTGTAAATATTGTTAGGCATTAAAATACAGTGATTGATCTACTTTATTATGTTTTGTTGAAGGCAAAGTAAATTGCCACAATTGGTCCCTCTACCAGATCTTTAACGCTCTTTAGTTTCTGGGAAAGGAAATGATTTTAAGCACTTCTTCACCAACATTCAGAAATATAGCAGCATATTTCTAAATGTCATCGTTTGGCGCTACACATATTATACAGGACCATTTCCATAAATAAATCGCAAAGCCAGTCGTTGGAAGTTTATATAATCAACTTGATGTTTCCTTGTTTCGCGGATGGACAATTATACGTCGCGTATTCAGTCGTCGGAAAACCGGCAAATTTGTTTATTAACGCGCCACAAACCAAAACAAAAAATATAGGTAGTACAGAGTTTTCGGAGTCAGCTGATTTTAAATAATTTAAGAGGTGTAGATTTAAATGCTAATTTAACTTCTTTTTAGTATCTTACCTTATTTTAAATCTTACTGAAACATTGCGTCCTTCGCAGTCTTTTGCCTCATTTAAAATTGCATCTAAATGTCAAGTTCTTTTTTCGCAGAAAGTAAAATAAAGCAGTGACGCTTAAGTACAGCGATTAGCATTAAAATGCAAAACAGCGGCAACAGCCGCCAAGTGAAGCAAAGCAGTGCAAGGTAGAAAACATGTCTGCATGTAGAGCGAGGTTTGACATTTCATTCAGTGTATTTTAAAATATAAGTGCGCCTGCTCAGACCGTTATCCGCGCAGCTGCATTGCAAACAGAAAACACAAATAGAAATCAAAAATGTTGGTGGCTCTTATATAAGTTGCTCTTGTTGTTAATTTGATGCGTTTGCCGTCACAAAGACAAGGTTTGAAATTTAGATTTGTTGCATAAAAAGTGAGCATTTTGACTGTAGCGTTTTTAGAAGAGTATTATACAAAGAGCGTTCCAAAGTAAACAGGACACATGATTTTTTCGACAAAGTCAATTTATTTCATTTAAAATAGTCTCCTTCTGCTTCAAAAAAACTTTTCTCACGGTCCGAAAGCATGTCGAACGAGTGTTTTAGCTCGTCGCCGGTATACCCACCAGTATGCTTGTGCAAGCCTTTTGAATGGCCTCTACGTCTGCATAACGCTTTCCTTTCATGGGCAAAAGCATTTTTCTGAAAAGGAAGTAGTGGTACGGTGTCATATCAGGTGAGTACGGGGAGTTTGGAATGGTTAAAATGTGATTTTTGGTCAAATAATTGACCTTCGAATGTTGGATTCTGAGCAATTTGTGCGGAACAAACCTTTCGTAAGCCCAATTGTTCAGTCAAAATGCGATAAATCGATATTTTGGAGATGTTCAATTCCATTTCCATGAATTTCGGCTGATTTTTGATGAATTCACGCACAGTTTCAATGGAATTTCCGGTGATCACGGACTTTGAATAGCCCACATGTTGATCGTAATTTATGTCCTCACGACCCCTTTGAAAACGTTGAAACCACACGTGGATCACTGGACAATCGATAAAGATAGCACATTCTAACACACCAGGGGGCGCTAGATTCAAAAAGTCCTGTTTACTTTGGAAGACACCTTATATTTGGCGCGTATTCCTTACAAAAATACAGCAAAGCGTTCTGGACAATACTGTGTGTTTAAATTTAGTAAGTGAATGTGGCTTTCGTGTAAGCTTAACATACATATTAACATTTTTTACAAAATTACAAAACAAACCCTGTGAAATACTTGATTTTAGAGCAATGAAGATATTTTCATAGATATTTTCTAAATTTCATCTTTAAAATACTTGAAACATCAATATTTTTATTCTCCATTCACTTTTGCATGCGTTTTGAACCAGTTTTTGAAACATTTTTACCACTCTCATGGAAGTATCTGCAAAACATGCATTCTGAACGCGTCAATAGACTTTTCGGTAGTCGAAAAGCGTCGACAATTTAGTTTATTTTTTACGAACAGGAATAAAAATAAGAGTATCGGTGCCAAGTTAGGACTATACAATGGATGATTCATCAGATCGGGGTTTTGAATGCTTATAAATGCTCTTGTTTCGATCGATGTGTGAGAGTTTACATTGTCATGCTGTCTTCGGCGGTTGGATATTCCAACTTCTTGAAAGAAACTGATAAGAAAATGGCTGTGACCTAACAGAATTTACTGTTCTGCATTGGTTTAGCGATATAATTGCGATATGACCAATTCCAAAAAAAGAAAACAGGCAACCATTTGCTTAAAAGTACTTCGTGCGCAAATCACTTTTGTTGTATTCGGCTCTTCTTGAAATACACATACAGTTGACTGCTGTTTACTTTCGGACTCAAAATATCGATTGACAAGTTGTGTGGAATCCGGGTGAATACATTTTTTTACATTAAGTTTTCAAGCACTTTAAGACTTCTACCGAATTCACAATATCATCGATAAACACTGGTCCTTGATAGAGTGTAATTGTCGAAAACTGAATTAAGTTCATCTATGCACTCTTGATGAGTTAATCCACGTTGAAATTTGTAGAAAATAATCGCCCGGAAATGTTCGCGATTTCATTCCTCTTTTTGATCGAGAAGAATATTTTAAGTTACTGTAAACGGCGCAAATAGTGTTTGCATGCCAGAAAGTTTTGAGTATGTATAATACCTAATAATTCTACGATAAATTTTTATGTTTTCAATTTCGCAACTGTCAAGGCCAACTTGACGGCATATGTCGTTGTTCAAGAAATAGCTAGTTTGCGACAATTGTTTGCCACATAGAGTTGTGTATTGTTGTCTGAGTCCTGAGTGTGTCATAGCGTCATCAAGAATGTCTAAACTCAACTTCACATATACACACAAACATATTTATGTTGTTTTTGTGATTGGTATGGGTGACATGAAGTGGCGTCAAGGGTACTTTAGGTAGAGATATCAACGGCTTATATAGTTATGTTGAAAATGTGGGTGACAATAAAGAAGAAACCAAAAATTTATATTTGCCCAGTTGCGCTACTTCACTCCAGCTAAGGAGGTACGGAGTCGGGAAAATTCAAGCGCATCGATTACTTATTGGATACCATGAGCTTCCACTGTCGTCATCAATTACCCGCCTAGCACCACCAGATGTAGTTCGACCGTGAAACAACAACCGCGAAAAAACAATGAGTCTTATAGAAAAAATGTATATGGTAAAGTTGTGGGTATTGAAGCGATTTAAATAACCAAGTTTTTAGTTTTTTTTTTATTTTGGTATGTTAAAAAATATATTTCTTGGTTATGGTTATGACCCCGCTAAACGAAAGCACAAACCTTTGTTATGTTATGTTGCGTGATAGCCGTTTCCGAAACACTTGGGCATGTCTTATCATAAACAAAATAAAGTGACGTCAAAAGAATGGACTCTTCAAACCATATAACCCTCTCATATTTTGAATATAATGAATTCTCACAACACCATTTACCGGTGTTTCGTTTCTATCGTACATTTTATATTCCCTACATGAACAAACTTTGTACGCTTATACTCATCAGTAATCAACAAATCTCTTTTACGATTCTTTTAAAATTCCGGTACGCCTTCATCGCACCTAATGCAGTTGAAAAGAAAAACTCTCCTACACATTATTTTATCTGCTACAACTTGGCATACGTTGCATTTCAGTTTGCGCAATCTCATTTCCTTTCGCAAGAAATTCCAAAAGCGTTATTAAATTTACTTTAGACGAAAAGAATGAATGACAAATTTTCCACAAAGCAATCAGTTCAAGAATATCATGTGTTCGAAATGAAGACGTCGAAAATTCTGAAAAAACTGTAAATCATATAGTGGATAGTATGTGTCGATTACTAAATGTGTGTGATATGTGTGTTTGTTAAGGGCGTTGAAATACTTAAATTTGATATCCTTTACTCCTGCTTCCACTTTGCGCACTGTGAGAAGATTGCGATTGAACATATGTGCATAAGGAAACTTACAGTGAGAAGATTGCAGGTTCATATGTGCATAAGGAAAAGCACACACATGCAATACTTGAAAAGCAATTTCGCACTTCCATTAGGGACATTGCATATCAGTTTCCTATTTTACTGCATTCATTTCGGCCAATTGCTGCTGCAGTGTTTCGTTACATTTTTATGAGTTATATGTCGCAATTTATAGTCTTTTTCAATAAACGATGCAATTCTTAAAATATTTTTCTCTCTATTTATATTAAAAGATGAGACTATGAATACGTGACATACGAATGCTAGAAAGACTAAATTTGTGAGATGAAGACAATAAAACCATTGGTATATGAATTATTCAGAAAAAATTATACGGAGATATTGTCTTCAAGAACCATGAACATAAAAAATAAATATGTTTCTACACGATATACATATATATATATAAATATATATATATATAAAATTCTTACCAGAGAAACTCCTTTGATGTTGGTCGCCTTATCGTGGCAAAGAGGCTTAAGTAAGAGTAAAGTGTGCATCCCAAAGTAAACGCACTCTACTCTTACGAACTAAGAGGGACACCTCATAATTCCCACAATAGTAATATGGCTGAATAAGCCCTAGGTTTTACGCCCACCTCCTATTGTGGAAGTATGAGGACACCCGCACCAATACCACCCTAAGCCAAGGTGTTGAGGTACCCGTGCCGATTGCTGAGTGGTCAGCGGACGTTAATAAATAGCTGATCTTGAACGGTCCCCTCCGATGCCCGGGCGAGGTCGGAGATATAAAAGCCTTCTCTACGCATACCGGCCTTGCGAACGAGTGACCAACCCTTTCCGGCTTACTCGTGGGAACAAAAATGAACGTAAGCAACAATACAACAACTACTACAACATCAAATACAACAACCAAATTGACGACAACAGCGACGACTAATGACATGACTTACAGGAATCATATAACGGAATCCGAAGAGGACGAATTACTCGCCTCCAGCCAGAAGACGAGTAAGAGTACTGCCGAATATACCAACCAAAATATACCGGTATATACAGCAGCGAAAACAACAATTATAAGGAAGGAAGCGTCCACCTCCAAAGCTGCCATGAGCACCAACCAAAGTGCACTGGCGGTTAAAGGAGAGTAGAAATAAAAGCGCAAGAAATCCCAGAATCAGCTAAGGAAAAACCGGTACCAGGGACAGTCTTTATACTGGGAAAGATAGCCAAAGACCATGCTGCCGGTACCCCAGCTGATGAGGCAGAAACAAAGCACCTCAAATCCATTGTAGAGGAATATGGAAACTCCTGAAAAGGAAACAATCAGATCCTCTAGAAGAGAACAATAACCCGAGCAATTTACAAAAATGGAATCACTCTATAACGGAACTGCAAGAAACTCTGCCCAAAAAACCTAGGCGGAGTGAAGGTGAACACAGCAGTACAACAACGGCAAGGCACTTCTGCGGTGTAGCCAGGGATAGCCTACAAGTGGCCATCATAGACAGAAATTCCTCCTCTCTGAGCACGATACAGGAAAGATGGGTGGAGATCGACGTCAGATTGTCGGGTATGGTGGGTTGGAGGGTTTTTTAGACATGTGTTTTTCAAAAAGAAATAAAACGCTTATTATAAAATAATATGACCAAGAACTTCGCTTAATTATAAAGATAAGGTTTTGCTATTATGTTTAAAAAATGATTTCGGGGAAGTGACCCCCGCAGCTGACTCGAAAAAATTTCAGTCGCAGCAATAGCGGCTGCGTGTGAGCTATAACACAAAATATTATTTTCCAAAGCGTTAATTGTCTTGGGTTTATCTGCGTGGACATGCATCGTTACATAACACCACACAAAATAAATCCACGACGTTAAATCGAACGATCTTGGAGGTCACTACATAGGCCCACGACGCAATACGAGTGTAATGTCTCTCCAAAAGTTTCGTTCAATAAACTGATTATTTTGTTGGCAATATGGAATGCACCGCCATCTTGTTGAAACCAAAGATCACCCACATCAACATACTCCAATTCAGGCACGAAAAAATCATTAGTTATTGTTTCCATTGATTGTAATATTTTGGCCGGAATAATTCATTCGGATCTTCTTTGATACTCTGCTACAAAGCAGCAATAGTATTTTCAGTCCGCACTGTACGGGATGTCTGAGGATACGTATTATCCATTAAAGTTAACGTAGTGTGAAACCCAATCATGAAATGTATGTATGAGATATAAAACTGAGACCATTTTTCAAAATTTGAACTTTCGTACGTTCATCTCAACATATATTTCGAATAGCGCAAAAGAAATATGAGCACTTCGACATATCACGAGCACTTGTTCAATGTTCATTAAGATATCTCAATTTAGAGGTCGAAAACGGAAAAGAAATATAATTCTCAGCAACTTCATCTTAGCTGTCAATTCTCTTCTAGTTTAGTACACGGAGAGCCTTTGACGAAATGTTGTCTCAACTAACAGAAGACTGATAGTGAACGAAGCTAATGTACTAATGTTTCATTATATTCGGGGTTGCCTTACGTTCCGCCAGTTTCGTTTTTTGAAATTTCTGAAGGTGGATTCTCAAAGCTGAGTGTCTTGTTTTGATATCTACCATACAACTTAATTCTGTTTTTTCTGAAGAGGAAGCATTGTAGTCTGTCCATCATCCATAATATCTCCTACTAATGTTGTGTTACACCATACCTGTATATTAGTGGTGTTCCTGCTATGGAACAATCCTTGTTTCAAACATCCATTGAAAACGTTGAAAGGTAAATCAGCTAGAGCGCCTTGTGGAGAGTGTGGTATATCGTTTAATTATATGTTTTAGAAGCAACCACAAGATGAAAAATCTGTTATACTGCAAGATGTTGTAAGAATTCGTACGCTCATCAACAATCAGTATATAAATACATATCACATTATAAACTCAAACACAATTATCATAACAACAAAAACAACATGTCAAGCGATGAAGATTTATGAGCCTACTCTGCCATCGAAATCACAAGGATTAACGCCTTATTGCTAATTCATTAATTTCTTGCGAACAATTTCCTTGGCATAATTAATGAGCAAACACACGCATATATACTTTACAGTTATCATCTAAGCAGCAAAATCTTGGCGCCTGATGAAAATTCACAACCTAACGTTGTATGTGCTTGTTTCTAGGTACACAACACATACATATACACTCACCGACTTGGCGTTGGCGTAGTAGAAACTTAAGCCTTTCTAACTGCACATAGACGACAATTACATCAAAATTGGCTGTATACGAAATCTATCCACTTTTTCACTCTATCTTATTGTTGTTGATCTGGTGTGTGTGTGTGTGTGTGTAACTACGAAAGAGTTGATTTCAGTTATTGTTGTTACAGTGGCTTCAACAGCTTTTGTCTGCTGATTGTTGATTGTTGGCATTCTGCTGTTCCTTGGCCTGTCAACGCAACCGTCAAAATGGCGGCAGTTTATTTCTGTTCATTAACTTTTTGACACTTTCTTGAATTTCGTGTTGACTTTCGAAAATTGCCACACTCTGTTATTTTCGGGCTTCTTGACTTTGTTGGTGCAAGCAGAGTGGATATTTATTTGACAAACGTGACTGCTGCTTTATTGCAGGAAATTAACGCTGGTAATGTTGCTACTGCAAAAGCGTCATTTTCAAATTAGAAACCAAACTTCGGCGGACAAGAATAATTAGATGAAAAGAAAAGAAATCACACGAAGGGCATGCTGAGGAAACAGTTTAAAATGGAATCGATAGAAGCAATAAATATTCAAATACTTTTTGCTTTTGCTTTTGTCTGCTTCTAAAAAGAATAAGCAACAGTGCTAAAACTCAGACAAGAGGAATCTGCATCCCACTAAAGTAACGGTATTATATCGAACTTTTTCGTTATCACGCAACAATTGAACGGCAAATGAGATTATTTTGCATTTACGAAATGGCGTGCTGTATTTCAACACAACAACAACAGACAACAGAAATTCTTGAATCGTTTGTACTAAATTTGGAAATCTAATTATACGCACCATTTAACCGTTGAATGCGAAGTACGTGTAAATAGAGTCGAGACGGTGAAGAAATCGTAAGCGCCAATAAATTTTATGCTCGCTTTGTAAAATCCAGAAACTTTCTTAAGCAATAATCTATATAAGAAAAAATTTAAGTTGTATGTAAATTTATATTTCGTGAAATTTTATTCAATTTTATTTTCTGAACTTCTTCTTCTTTATTAGCCCGGAAACCGCTTACGCGGTTATAGCCAAGTTTATAACAGCGCGCCAGTCATTCTTCCTCTTCGCTGTTTTGCGCGAATTGAAGATTCCAAGTGTAGTCGGGTCCTTCTTCACCTGATCACTCCAACGGAGTGAAAGTCTTCCTTTTCCTCTGCTTCCCCCGGCGGGTACTGCATCGAATAATCTCAGAGCTGGAGTGCTTTCATCCTTTTGGAGGACATGACTTAGCTAGCGTAGCCGATTCGCTCCATCGCATGCGATACTCGCCGTTGCCACTGCGTAGACGACCATAAATCTTCTGCCGAACCTTTATCTCGAAAACTCGTAACGTTGACTCATCAGATGTTGTCATCGTTCATGCCTCTGCACCATATAGCAGGACGGAAATAGTGAGTGACTTATAGAGTTTGGGCTTTGTTCATCGCGAAGTAACAACTGTTGGCAAAAGTTTTACCAGACCCATTCGCGTCCTTATCCAGTCTGCAGAAGGCAGAACTAACGGCGTGGATATTGAGCTTTTGGTATTGCTCAACGTCAGTTTACACAGTAGTATTAGTTTTGCGGGGATATCAAATTCAGACACAGCGGCCTAAAGGAAGCTTCTTTTCGAGCTATTAAAAGCAGCTTTTACATCTACGAAGAGGTGATGTGTGTCAATCTGGCCAGTTGTTGATTTTCCAGGTCTAAAGCTACACTGATACTAATAAGGTCCAATCAGTTTGTTGACGGTGGGCTTTAATATTTCACACAATACGCACTTAAAGTCCAATCGTTGGGCATGCTTTCGTTCGACCATATTCTACAAAGAAGTTGATACATGCTCCTTATCAGTTCTTAGCCACCGTGTCAATGCCATTCAGCATCCTGGAGAAGTATTCCCTCCATTATTTCAGTATGCTCTGGACATCGATTACTACATCACCTTCAGGGGTTTTAGAGTATGCTCCAGTCTTGAAACCTTCTGTTAGTCGCCCCTTTTTTTCGTAGAATTTTCGGGCATTACCCTATCAACCAGCTGAACTATCTAGTAAAATAAACTTTTATAAAAGCGATATTTGAACTTCTTTAGAATAACATTAACATTCTGACAATATATGCCAGAAGCCAGCGCAGCTTTGTTCGTATATCTCGATGAACCGGTGTTGCATTTCGCCTGGAAATTCGATGCAATGCGTTCATGTTTGGATATGAAACAAGAGGAGCATCCTCTTTGATGGTAACGGCATTTCCTACCTCATTTCGAAATAAATTCGGAGATACAACCTTGAGAACTTGAGCGCTCGAGGCTAGCTGGGCTAAACACGTGGTCTTTAAACGCATTTTTTCGAAGCCTCTGATTTTGAAGTCAGTTGGCAAGTTCACGAGGGAACTACTCAACCGACCTTTATAAAATTTTACAAAAGTCTTGGAGATACAATTGTTAAAAACTTTCACGAAGGACGATTACAACTATTTGAAAAAAAATGTCGCGAAACTGTCACTGAAATTTTCATTTTCGTAAAATTTTTAAACTTTTCCCGGAACTCAACTTTAACTCGGCGACGAACTCAAAATATAAAATCACGAAAAGGTTGAGGATATCAAGGACCCAGAGGAAGGTTGTACTTTGCGTCCTTTTACAATTACGATCGAATGGGACTGACAGACTATTCGATCATAATTGTTGGTAATTGTTTTGTTACTTTGGTATAGTATCCTCATGTGTATTGTATTCGTGATGTGGTGGCATTTGTGTGAACGTGATGTGGAATGTAAGAAGTGCTGTGTAATGAAGATGTGGTGTGTATGATGTGTGACAGTTTTATACTGTGAGGGAGGTCGGAGGCTCATTTAACCAATTTTTTTTTAAATGTCTGCCAAAAATCCACTTTTCAGTTTTTTTCCTTCGTCCATGTTTAATTTTAAGGTTTTACTTCAGATGATCCTGTAAGAGTTGTCTAGCCAACGTGACGCATCGTTTTCCGAGAGGTCAGCAAACATGACGTCACAATGACTGAGTTTAAAACATATTTTTCAAAAATTTCAGAATTTCTATTTAAATGGTTTATATTTGTAAGAATAAAGAATTCTAATAAAATATGAGCTGTTGCTGAATTGCTGAAGATTGTTTTTTACTCGAGGAAACCCATGTAACCCCTTAAAAACTATTAAAAGTTTGATACATCAATTACTGAATATGTCAGAGGCATTAAATTTTACACCTGAGATGGAGGAATGTACAATTGAAATTCAGAAAGAACCCTGTCTTGACAATAGTTAGTGTATTAAAATTGCGTTGAACCGGGTCAATGCTTCTCCGAGTCCAAAATGTCTAATATAATAATTTTCGAACTTGCGGATAACTTTATATCGCAAATATCGCCGAATATTTGAGCTATCTTGAAGAAAATGAGATAGAATTTCACATATATTGGTGTTGGCTTGTGAGGTATCTTAGTGAAACCCAGAGCGTATTCAATTAGTATGTGGTATTGGCTAAAATAGACTAAATCGCTTGAGGATGATTTAGTATAAATTTCACTTTGATTGTACTCCATTCACGATTTCGTCGAATAATGAATTTGAATCCTTTCGCTTCATTTTCCAAAATCGTCTGTTTTATCTGTCATGCGGGGCAAAATACCAAGTTAGCGATATCTAAACTCGGCGATACAATTGTTGTAGAACGCTTACACTTTTAATCATCAGCCTTGAATAACCAATCATTGCCTCCAAATTTCAGCAAGCATTCTAGTGTCTGACAACAGATCAAAATCTGATCCGAAGATTCCGATGAGTAGGGAATTCTAATTCCAATTTATGCAAGATTGCCATCGATTTCCTTTATTTGGAGCCCTAATAACAGCCCTTACGGGGGTACTCTAGTCTAGAAATGCTATTTAACGGCATTTTTGAAAGTCCAATAAAAAAACTAAGAACATTTTTAATATCCAATTTTTATCAGATATTTATTGAAGTTTTAAGAATACAAAAAAAAATTAAAAAAAAATGTTTTTTTTTTTTTTGGCGTGGCGGGGATTGCAAATAAGGGTGCGCCTTTCCTGACACGATTCCAACACTTTGGGTGACCTGAAAAAAAAATTTTAATCAGTACAAATGCCGCTATCGTCTGAACTCGGATAAATAAAAAAAAATTCAGTAAATGGCGACTGTTTGAATTTTTGCCCGTTTTTTGGCAAAGATCAAAATTTTTTAAAAGTAGTCAAAATCCAATTTTTTTAATAATCCTAGTTCCAACCATTGAGAGATATATAAAGGAGGTCCACAAGGTTCAAGTTAATCGGTTTATTAGAACTTGAGAAATCATATCAGAAGTGGTGAAAGTAGTAGTTTCGAGAAAAACGCGATTAAGTTTTACGTTATACGATACTCGCTCAACTGGTCTAGTTGCCACGTCACTAAAATGGCTGTAACTTTGAAAATAATTTGAGTTTTGAAACATCCTTTTAGGGGAGATATTTTTTAATATCAAAACTATCGAAATATAAAAAAAAAATCGATTTTTTTCAAATTTCTAGACTAGAATACCCCTTACTGCGAAAGCGAAATTCTTTTATTACCATAATACTGAACTCCATTAAAATGATACCCATATCGGATGAACCTATTTTTCAATATCTCTGAAACTACTACACATGTTTTTTTGAAGGTTTGGTCCAAGATGCCATCCCACAAAGCATGTGGATTCGATTTTAGTATCCTTTCCACAGAGAGCCAGCTGATTGTGTGTACATAAGTTTGAGCTAGTGCCGCAGTTTCTCCAAGCAAATGGAATGCTGCTAGATATAAGAAAAAAAATTAACGCTTAGAATTTTATTGAGTGCGCCACAAACAAACTGCGCACATTTATAGATGTTGTGCCATCATGTATATATATGTATGTATATGCAGCACGCTTGGAGCACTTAAGTTGCAGTGCATATTTGCAACGAATTCAATTTCTCAACTGCCATCTGCAGCCAACACCGCCACTGCAGCAACTGATTTACGATTCTATGCTATCATTGCAAGTGTCAACACAGCTGCCTACCACTTCCGCGGTCATATATTCTTGTGCTTTGAGAGCACTGCGAAAGGACACTTAAGAATCCGTTGGGAAGCTGAAGGTTTATTAAAAATTTATCATGACTTTACGGCTACACACACACACTCACACACACATGCAGACTTAGATAAAAGTATGCACTTATATACGAACTCGTAAAATAAAGCATTCGAGGAGCATTAAGATAGTGAATTTTTAGCTGCCATGTTACAAGGGTTTAACTACTTGAACACCTTCGTCACACATTACTGGCACAATCTTATGCGACAGAGCACTCGTAGACACAAATAAACTGTTTCGATTAGGTCCCGGTTGGTAATTGTAAGCTTCTGGCCTTCCTAAAAACTTACATACCCCTCACACCTATACCCTTAACTCTAAAATAATAATATTTTAGCACCTTATCGCTGAGTTGGCAGCAGCCAGTCTTATAACTTACAAAATTACACACACACTAACGGAAAGGCCGTGTCCGCCATACCTTCAATTTGCTGTAGCTTGCGGTGCTGCTGATAATTTGTAGAAATTTGTACAAACCATAATGGAATTGCTTTGCTCGACATCTTTTTTTGCAATTTACTCGATTTTCAGCAATTTGCGCTGTATAGAATAACTTAAGTTATACTTGGCAGCGCTTATCTTTGCTGAAGCTATCGACAGCTGGGCATTTGTTGCTGCAAAGGGTAAAGTTTTGCCAGATATTATTTTTCTAGTTTTTCGTTTTTGTTGCTGTTAGTTCGTTGCTTGGAGAATCTCAGCGCTTTCTTGTGTTTTATTGACTTCCCTAGAGTTCATTCATTTACACTTGTGCTGGCGCATATTGTCTTTCAGTTCCAATAAGGAGGAAGAGTTGTACTTCAACTATTTTCACGGAAAATTAAATTTTTTGCGTTGTTTTCACACTGGTATTCTTCAGATTCGCCGATTCAGCTGCCGCTTGGCATAGGTGGTCAGTTTGCAGAGTTGCTTCAAAAAGTTTGCTCACATCTGCGCGATGTATTCCTACTGCAGCGGCAATAATGAAAACTCCTACTCAACTTGTGTGCTAAAAAGTTGTTGACATTTTGTGATTTACCAATCGCCGATGCAGTTTGGTTTCGAATATCAACGGCGTAGAGTTTCTTGACTTGAAAAGGGTGATGCATAAACAGGCTAGAAGTCGGTGTAATTTCTTCGCGGAACGAAAATATCGATACATATGGTAACGCAATACCGATTTCGCAATTAAAAATATATATCATAGTACTAACTTACAGTTACTTAGAAGGTATGCAAGTAAAGGACAGGTAAAATACTTACATCTGGGATTGGAAAGCCCGAAAATAATTGTCAAAAATCCTGAAGAACTGAAGAATATTAGGAAAGGTCCAGTAGCTCAATTTTTAACTTTTGAAATTTTGTGACAAAAATTCCAATCGGGTAAAACCTCTACAGTTGTGTACAGAATAAAAGATTTTTATCCTCGAAAATTAAAGGATTAGTGCGAACTTTATTTTCAGTTATTACGATTTCCTATATTTTAGAAAACTAAGTTACTGAGAATCGGCTAAGACACTTAAGACACTTGATAATTGTAATGCAAAAATTCAACGATATTTTTAGAAAAACTTACGTATTTTGAATTAGGGTTAATAAAGAACAAAACCCGCGAGAGCTACCTTGTACAAATACATATATTTCTATTGCTGGTGCCATAAGTTTGAAATAGGAATGACCTATGACTATTGCTTTGGGCATTGTTTTGGCGAACTGTGAAAGGCAATGAAAGAAAGTTTAGTTTTGTTGGAGTTCGTGTCTTGTGGCAACGAGAAGTGCATTTCAATTTCTTCATGCAGTTTTACAAAGGTATAGTGCAGGGTTGAAGTGCCAGCAAAAAGCAAGAAAATTTCAATTAACAGTGTGTTGACGATTGATACATTTTGTAGATAGTGCAATTGAGCGATAATTTTAAAAATGTACGTTATTTTTCAAATGATTTAGTACAAGGTATTAGGTCTCTGTATTTTACCAAGTGAGAGTCGTGTCAACCTGCCATGTTATTTTTCTTCAGTATTCGATTGGACTCAACGGATGGACCATCTGAGCCGTGTTCACAATTTGAAAGAAATAATCTTCAAAAAATAAATGTCAAAGAATGTTCTTTCGAATAATAATACATAAACATGTTGGAGCCATCTCAAGCAATGAGTGGAATCGGATGCCGACAGCTGTATTTGCAGTTCTCATGAGGGTAGTCAGGAGAAATCCTGAAGCGCAACTCAGGTGCGAAGATACCGGATAGCACCACAGCTACATAAGCTGATTAGGTGTACCGATGGACGGTCGGCATCCATTTACAAGAGAGCTGTCAGTAGAGTGGTGGAAATTTGGAAGGGAGCAAAACTAGAGGCGGTGGCTAAAGTGGATCATGTCTGACTTCCAGACGAAACCTCCACCCCTGAAGAAATTGAGGAGATGCTGCGTTACTGCAACCCTTCTATGCTCACTTACAACTGGGGGTAATCAAGCTGACGAAGACTAAGGATCTATATCGGCAAGCACGAGTACTCCTAAATAAGGAGTCTCTCATTCCTCTAAGTGACATCTAGAAGACCCATCAGCTATGGCTTCAAGAGGGTGTTTATTTACCAGGCGGTATTAAATCCAGGATATATCCCTTCTCTCATTGGGAATCGTTGCCAGAAAGCTATCATGTTGAAGAAAGGATAAGGATGGTAGTAGTTGCAATATATTATTATTAAGGAACTATTAGGAAGCAGTTGGTCTCTCAACAAAAGTTTTACTTTGACTTTTCGAAACTGTAGTTGAGCCAATACTGTTCTATGGTGTATTTGCCTGATGGATGGCGCTCGGTAAAGCCACATTCCCTAAAGAGCTAGAACGTGTTCAACGAGCGGCTCTAATCGGCAACCATGGTGCGCTACGTACCGAAGACGGCACTTAACAACATTCTACATATAGCATTCGTGGTAATCGCCTGATAACTTAGACTACTGCACCGCGAAGCCCACTCCCAATGGCATCTTTTATGTGCACATTGCTTCAAGGGATATTTTGCTTCTACACGGATGGATCAAAGATCAAGGGGGAAGTTAGTTTCAGACCGTGGAGCCTTTCTGGCGGAAGTAGTAGCCATTAAGATAGGAGCAGATATATTTCTACAAAGTCTGGAACTTGTCCAGAAGTGCATGACCTCACTAACTGTAGCACTGTATTTACTTCCATGTTTAACTTGTCTGAATGCCTGACCTCGGAGGAATCATGGAAGCTGTTAAGCCGAGAAGCTTGCAAAATAAAAGGCATATTTTCCCAAGTCCCATCAGGATGGAAACAAGTAAGTGTTCCCCTATTTTCGTATGGGCCTCGCCGGAGCTCAGTAAGCCTTGGTCAGCAACCGACACTTTTTGGATCGCAAAAGTCTAGAATATAAAGGTCCATTGTTATGTTAGCTCTTAGCAAGATTCATATGGGCGCAATGATAGTTGTCCGAATTGAACACTGTCTCATTGGTACAACCGCGGTGTGGCTAAAGATTTTGGAGCTCGGACCTTGAAAATCTTGCTGGGAAGAAGATTAGGTGAAATCATCTAGACACTTTCTGATCTACATCTAGACACATTTACCAATTCGACGAATCGATTGGAATATCAGTAGACCTTGTACGGGTAGATATGTGACGGTCTTTTTAATGCACACTTAGGTGTTTCGGGCATCACCACGAACAGGTGTCTCTAGCTGTCCAAGTGGGTTTGTTTGTGGCTTCAGGGAAAGTTAGTATATCTATTCCAAAACTCAAATAGTATATATTTAAAGTAATCTCTCAATATAGACATATTTAATTTGTAAAGAGCTTTCAACTCTATTTGAATGATTATGTACATTTTTGAACAATTTATGTGACTACAAAAGCGAGGACAATGCAAAGGACAAGAAAACATGGTAGAAGGACAACAGTATGCGGTTCCGTCCATTTACCCATTCATCACTTGCCATAAAAGTATGTATATACATACATACCCAGATGGATTCTAGGCAGCCGAACAAGAGTGCAAACCATTACACACCAATACATCTTTAACTGCGTTTCACTGCTACTCTTCTTCACCGAAATGTCGATTCGCTCCTAAAATTTTAGTTTTCCTTGAAATGTAGTGAGAATGACAGGACAATGAAAGGACTGGCAGCACCTTATCATTTTACAGTGTTGCCGATATAATCCAGCGGCACTGCTAAGTAGAGACCGCGCGTCATTGCACAGCTTCGCAAGTCATCCACGGTTTGTGCAGTATGACATCTTCCGCTGCATCTAGCGGTTTTTGTCTTTCGCCGCCATTTTGCGATATTCCGGAACCTTCACACTTTTTAGGCGACTCGCTTGTCATTCACGCTTTGAAGGGAATGCATTTTTTATGGCTCAAAAAGAAGTGCAAGCGCTTAAGGCTGCAAACTCATGGCTATAAACACAAAATGACAGCGAACGTTACCGAATGTGATAACGGCACTGGCAAAAACATCACTAACGCATCGTTCAGCGGGGTCCAGCAAAGGGTAAAGTACTCGTGAGAAAGGGTGTGTATAATAAAAGCCTTTTAATTATAAATAAGTTAAAATAATTACAGATTCACTTGCTTCATATTTCTAGCGTGGGACCGTCATAACCAACCTACTAACGGACTTTTTGTGACAGTAAAAAGTTGACTAATTAAATACCTGGCAGCACATCTACTCTCGAAAAGTCAAAATATTTTTATAAGGTAATTTTATATGCCAATTAGTTGCATAAATAACTATATAATGAGGAAACAATTCTCTTGGCCATTTATGGTTTTAGATTTCAAATACCGTGTAAGTATATATTCTTGAATAAATATATTTGCTCGCACTATGCAAAAAAATCTGGAATGAAGTAGAATAATAGCGACTGCTGAAATTCTATCACTTTTTTATACTTGTTCATATGTATGTATGTATGTATATAAGCTCTAATATTATTTTATCCACATTCTCTGCGCGGTGCATTATGGCGCGCTTCGCCGTCGGGTTATCTGCCGTTTGTTTTAGCTTTGCCGCAATGCTCAAAAGATAGTCCTTACACCATTCATATACTAAGAGAAAAAGACAGCTGCAAGGCTTATATAAAAAAGTTTAATTCATTATCTTTTTAATATAAATGACAGCTTGAATATTCATGAAATTATATCCGCCGAAAATATTCGGAAGCTGTGTGAGCTTTTTCTTACGCCACGGCTTAGAAATTAAGCATGAAATTTCGTAAGTTAGTTGGAAGTGAAGCAGTGTGAGAGTGGTGGCTTTTTTGCATACTCTCCCGTTCTTTAAAACTGAATTAATTCTTTGCAAACTGAATTAAGCCAACAAGTAACGGAGGGTGTGAAAAATTAGCGAATTTCTGTTGCCAAAAAGGGGCATAATAAGTAATTTTAATATCGGCGCGAATTGGAATGTTGGGACAGCAAAAATATATTTAGGCAAGGTTAGGTTAAGTTAATCTGGTTGCATAGACTAGTTTTGGTCCTTTGCCATATCAGATGGAGTTCAGTTGCTCGGTTCAAAAGGAGTATTTATTCTCTAGGATGCCTGGGATTGACGCGAGTTTTAACAAATTCTGCGGCCTCCTCCTCAGGACCTCAGATGTTTTCAGCAAAGTCTTGCGAGGCAAGTTCAGAAGAGATGCTCCATTGTTTACCTGGTGCCCTGCTCTAGACATTTTCTGCAGTCTTCACGATCTGTCAGCCCTATCCTATGGCGAACGTCACCACCAGACAGTGACCAGTTATTATTCCCATAATGTTACTATATTCTTCTTTATTCGGTGTCAATAGAAATTTAAATTTATACTGCCGATCTACCGTTTTCCGCAAGAGTTTTGTAGTATTGCACCCAGATAGCTCGATCTATCGGGTTTTGATTTTCCTTACAATGCTTCTGTCCAGATCGTCGTTTAAATAATGCATAGCTTTCCCAATATTGATCACGTTTTCGGTAGCTATGTCTTTGTGGCCTGACACCAAGTAGAAGTGAAGCTGGTTGCTTCTGCCAATACTTTCTTCCCCTGTCCTGTTTCCCAAGATACTTCTGGCCAATAAGCGATACGAGATATCTGTCTTGCTTTCTGCTTGGCTATCTACTTTATTGTTGGCTCTGGAATTGCCTGCAGGTGCATTAGAGTCCAGCACCGCAGCTTTTGCAATAGCAAAGACCTCGGTATGAAATATAGTTCAGTGGTTCCAACTTAATACGGTGCTTTATGCCTAAATCTGGACAGTATATTTCCTTTCCATTAGCTTCGGATTGTTGATTTCTATACGCATGTCCATTAGTCTGACTATAGCTATGTAGCACCAGAGCATGCGAGAGAGATGGAATGCCACGTTATGCCGACCATCTGCCTACACGCATACTCGTATAAAGCATTGCTAGCTTTTTTCATTCTTTCTTCCAGAGCAGTTTACTGTCCAAGACTAACCCAAGTTACTTGTGCTCCATTTCAAATTTTTATAAAGTAACCTCCATAGAGAAATTTTGTGCCTTCTTGTGAATAAGAGCAGGTTCGTTTTTCCGAGTTCAACCCCAAATCCGCTTGTATTGAGAGAGGTAGTCATAATACTAGTAATGGTCTGTAGATTCCTACCCGTTATTAAAATAAATGTCGTCCGCATATGCCACTATCTTAGGGGCTTCGCCTTCAAATAAACATAAACATACATACCTAAACATCCTTGATCATTTTAGCGTCGTTCCATTCCGCTCTTATCAGTCTAGAGGTCAAAACGCCTGTAGTGTCGAGAATATTGCTGGCGCTAACGTACCAATTGAGGAAGACCCAAATCAGTCATTCTCAAGCGTTGGGCATCTCTGTGACGTCCTTGTGGCAAATTTTGCGAAAATATCTTGGCCTTTATCCTTTCAAGTTCAAATTTGCGCAAGAACTGAAGCCGATTGACTACCAGAATCATCGTATGTTCCTGAATTGGGCTGAGCAACAATTTGAAAATGATCCGGATTTTCATCAAAAAATCTTCTTCTGCGATGAGGCTCATTTCTGGATGAATGGCTTGGTCAATTAGCAAAATATGCGTTATTGGTCAGGCCTCTCCATGAGTCATTACAACACGAAAAAATTACGGTTTGGTGCGGTTTATGGCCCAGCGGCATCATTGGGCCGCACTTCTTCCATTTTGGCACGAATTGGATGACACGCATCGAATATCAGAATCCATTTATTGAAAACCAAGTTTGGTGAACGTGTTATTTTACGGAATAATTGATGAACTTTGTACGAATGTCGAACGTGAAATTGCAGCAGTGTTGGCCGATTTATGCTTGGAAATCGTCGAAAATTAGGTTCAGCGTCTGGACCTCTACAAGCGTGCCCGATATTCAGAATAGATTCCGTAGAGACATTGTTGAACGCTCCATAATTGTAAAAAAAATACTTTAAAACCGAATTTCTTATATTCAAGAGCCCTTTGATATTAAATACCAGTGTATGGAGTGCAGGCTCTACTGGCCATTAATTTCCTTAGACGTGACTATTATATAGCGTTGTTGGAATATTTGAGGGGCGAAATCGGTGAAGAAGCTGCCGGCTCTTCCACACAAGTTAATGAAAATGTCATGAAAATTTAATGTAGGGATTCGTATTACCTCCTCATCTGTCGGATTCTTTACATCTTGCGACTCAATCTCATTGCGACTTGTGTTTGTTTCCGGGCTGCCAAATTCGCCACAACGATGTCACAGAGATGCCCAATGCTTGAGAATGACTGATTTGGGTCTTCCTCAATTAATACGTTAGCGCCAGCAATATTCTCGACACTACATGCCTTTTGACCTCTAGACAGATAAGAGCGGAATGGAACGACGCTGAAATGATGAATGATATTTATGTTTATGTTTATTTGAAGGCAAAACCCCTAAGATAGTGGCATAGGCGGACGACATTCATTTTAATAACGGGTAGGTATCTACAGACCATTACTAGTATTATGACTACCTCTCTCAATACAAGCGGATTTGGGGTTGAACTCGGAAAAACGAACCTGCTGGTATTCACAAGAAATTTAGTGGCGTTGATAAGATAAGCGCCGAGACTGAAAAGCATGAGTTTTTCTTTGGAGCGTAGATTCAGTTAATAATTTATGTGAAAACTTAGTTAATAATTTAGTTGAAATCTTAGATAAAGCTATTTAGGATAGTTAGGAGAAGATATT
This sequence comes from Bactrocera zonata, assembly GCA_037783105.1. Classification (NCBI taxonomy): domain Eukaryota; kingdom Metazoa; phylum Arthropoda; class Insecta; order Diptera; family Tephritidae; genus Bactrocera; species Bactrocera zonata. Next base: position 8,622 of record JBAWJQ010005889.1, on the reverse strand, counting down.
TTAAACAGAATGAAAGTTTTTGCTTAAAAACATATAAAAACCAGGTTCATTTGCGAATTACTAAATGAAAATCTTCAGATTATCTTACCTCCTGAGCATTAAACTGGCTTCTTTGAAGTTACTGTGATAAATTGGAAGTCCAAAAACTGCTATATTTTTTAAGAGAACAATTCAATACAATTCCGTTCTATAACATCATAAATTGTAAATCCCAAAAATATGAAAACAAATTTCCAACGCAGCACTTTCCAAACAAAATCAATTTAGAATATCCTTTTGGCAAATTTCTTTACGTTACCTTTCCGACTCGTACCACCTCTCACTTATACTTGCTTCGTTCTGCAATACTATATACTTTGTTGTTACTGCTTTGCGCGTTTACCATTTCGACGAAGAAATTATAGAAGTTTTTGTTATTTCTTGAGATTTTTTTCGCTCGCATACCTTCACAATTTGGACATTAATATATTTATATAAAAGCACTATGGTAGGGTATTTGTAAACACGTCTAAACATACACATACATACATATAACCCTCACATCGGCAGCTTTGAACAGGAAAAGCAAACAAACCGACTAAATGACGTTAAAAAGTAACGGTGAAATCATTATATTCACCTTTAGGCAGCAGTTTGCATGACTTACTGCACACAGACCCACATACATAGCTGCTGACCTTTCGCCTCCGAATTTGCAAACAAGTGCGCGATCTCAAATATTACTTTTCTATTGCTGCCACGTGGTTTATGGCGCCTTCAACGTCTTAGCAAATATTTTATAAAGTTTTTTAATAAAACGTGCGCTTCCAGTGCCTTTCAAGCTCACCAGGAAAGGATAAAGTACTATACTTTATACACTTTGAATGCATAGGCGCGCTATTTCTTACTTTGGTCTTTATGTAGGTGCTCTATAATGTCAGTTCTAAATATGGACGGCACCTCGCATTGATTGTGAATATTCTTAGACAATATACCCATACATCAGAAATGTATATCCTCCGTTCTTCTCAGGAAATTTTATTATGACTGATGCTCAAAGCATACCGAAGTCATGTATGACACCCCTCCCCCTCCATCCTGAAAAGCGCCAGTGACAGCGTAACATCTGGTGATATTGAACCCGATTCCCCAATCGACAAGGATGGAATAGATGTTCCATTGCACAACTATGATGAGGTTTGAATAAATTACCCGCCTGATATCAGTCGAGCTATTCAACACGGTGAGGCATTGTAAGAATGCATGCCCGATGATTGGAACCTAAATCTGCTCTGCCTAATCTGCAAAAAGGGGGACCAAAGAATCTGCGCCAATTACCGTGGGATAAGTCCTCTTTAATATCGCATGAAAGGTCTTATCGATCGTAGTGTGTGAAAGGCTGAAACCCACCGTCAAGAAACTGATTGGACTTTATCAGTGTGGCTTCAGACCTAGAAAGTCTACTATTGACCATGCGCCAAATCTTGGAAAACATCCGTGAAAGAAAATTCGGCACACACTACCCTTCATTCATTTTACAAAGTCGCCTTCGACAGCACGAAAAGGAACTGCCTACATGCTGCTATGTTTGAACTTGTAGTCCCCGCAAAGCTAATATGGCTATGGTAGCTGACAACGTCAAAAACTCTGTCAAGATCGGGAAGGACCTCATTGAGCCGTTCAATACTAAGCGAGGTTTTAGACAAGGCGTCACCCTATCGTGTGACTCTTTCAATCTATTGATGAAAAATATAATAGATATTAGACTGAAAAGAAAAGTTATCTCTCGACGAACAAAGACCAAACTCTATACTTCCCTAATTATTCCCGACCTGATATATGTATAATGCGGAGCCATGGACAATGACATCATCTAATGAGTTGACCTTACAAGTATTTGAGAGGGAGTATACTAGTTGTAGAAAACATTAGTGGGCGTTACTTCTTTAAAATTACAATTTCATGTAGAAGATAAGAATGTTGTGATTGATTAACATGTCAAATATGAACTTCAAAGATCTCTTAACTAGGTTGCTAGGTAGAGTGACTGTCTCACGACGCCACCTACGTACATATGTCTTGAGGAGGCCCATTGAATTAACATTCGGACTAAAGTCCCTTTCCCCTGTTGCCTACTCTCTGAACCATACCGTGCTTCTGATGAAGTTCATCAACGTGAAAATGTTTATCTGAGCAACTTCCGAGTGGTGCCTTACATGGCTAGTTGTCTGCTTCAGTTATATGGAGTATCATGGTGTCCCGTAACCTATTGCAGGTTTATCGTGAAATAGGACGTTGGATCCACTAAGAAATTATTTCATAAACTTATACGAATTCCCATGAGACTTTAATGTTTTCCATGCATATTATAATATTATTTCATTGTTACAAGCACATTTTTTGTCTGAATAAGAAGGCTTTCTCTGATTGCTGTGATCTCCGCTTGGAAGACACTAAAGTAATGTGGTAGATGGAAAGTGATTTTGGTATCTAGCTTAGCAGAGAAAACACCACCTTCCACTCGGTTATCTAGCTTAGAGCTATCCACATAGATGCTTAACCCTACGACTTTGTTTACCACGCCCTTTTCTCACTATTCTCTGGAAGAGAAGGTAATGTTGGGGATAAGATTTATATTCAACTGTGAAGGATTTCAAAAATCCGTGTTAATGGAATGAAAGGGGAACTTTCTAAGTATCATAAAATGCCCATTGTTGCTGGCGACTAAAAGAAGAGGTTTCCATAGTTAAATAGCTAAATGTAGTAAGAAGTGTAAAATTACGTTAACTGCCTGACTTCGCGTGATTTTGGGAGCTTCAGCGATATAAATACAATAAGCTATAGACTTTCTAAACATCTTACCGCGTATATCTTATTCATTATTGACATCCATACCAATATACCGTAAGTCAGAATTGGTCCTTCTACTGCTGTGCAGAGTCAGCGAGCCACTCGAAGCGTTAAGCCCAATTTGGGCCCTGCCATTCATTGACACGTATAAAGTTCTAGTTTCTTTACCCTAGTTTCCTAATTTGAGAGCTTCCTGTTCAAAATTAGTCCCAAGTGATTTGCCTTATTTCTCATTACCAACCTGGTACTACAAAAACTGGTGGGGCGATTTCTGGATTATTTTGTTTCCCAGTGAACAATACTCTGACTTGCAGCCATTCAAATTCAGTCCACATGATATGACCCACTTATTAATCTTATATAATATTATTTGCATAAAGTTAGCGATGGTATCCGGTAATTTACCTCTAAACTTCAGACGGATCTGCACATCGTTGCAGCTCTCAGCGCTGAGCTTATTGATCAGCTAAAAAGCGTATGTTCAATTAATTTCCCGAGAGGCCTGAGTAAGATCAATAAACATGCTCTTCTACTCTGACTACTCCGGCATATGGCTGTCATACAAATACAAATCTATGTATGACAGATTTTTATCCAAGATATTACTACATGCTCTGAACAAATTGTTAAAATCTGCCAACTAAAGCATGTAGCTGCGATACAAGCTGATCGATCAAATTCAAGTCTTTCTATGCCAACTCTTTGGTTTTTGAAGCATATTCTGGCTGCGGCGCAATCGAAGTAAACGTATTTTCTTGTTCATTACTTATGCATATCCTGTTTCGTATTTTTCAACACACCCTGTAAACAGTCATATATCTGCAGTATTCCAATTACTATTTTTACTTATCAACCATGCAGATGAAGGAATTTAAACTGCAATACAAGCAAGCGAATACTCCCACCAGCTTCTATAGGCATGGCATGCCATATAGTATATGTGGGCGTGTATATTATGCAACAACATACTCAGCAAGCAACGCACTTGCGTTCGTTTCAATTAACGCAACAACGTGAAAAACAACAACAAAGAACAAATACAACTCACTTAATTTATCATTAAAAAGTTAAACCAAGCAAATGTAAATCGAAACGAGTTGGCAAACTTTTCTTTTCGGACTTATTTCCAAAACACACACGCCGCACACATATGCAATTAAAACTCACACACATGCACACATACGCTTAAGAAGTTCTTGCCACCGCTTGTTGCAACATTGTAACTTTCATGCGCTTAAATTGGAAATTTAACTTAATTATTTCGACATGCAAATGCGTCAAGTAGTCGATTAACTGATTTATTGTCACGAGTGTGTATTTGATGTTTGTGTATTGCCGAGCATTTCGCCTCCACGTCGTTGACGTTACGTAACAGTAAATGAGCGCTTGAGTGAATTTACTTGATTGGATTAAATGCAGCAGGCGCTTTCGCCTTTGCTGGCTGTTTGCGACAATTTTTCTCTTCCGACTGCCATAACTCCTGTGTGCGCCGCCGCAAGGCCAATGTTGCAGCAATACAGTTAGTTACTCCTCGTTGGCACAAGCAGCAAAGGCCTAGATGTTTGCTAGTGAATGGCGCTTTCGACGTCGGCTGAGTAGTCGGTCTATATAGCTACTCGAAAAATGTTAACTAATTGAATTGCGCTACTGCCTTTTGCCACAAATAACGAGATTAGGCATGGAAAAACGGCAACGAGCCGAAAGCAGCCGTGGAGTTTGTCGCAGTTGTTGGAGTATGTTTATGACAAAAAGCAATGGCTTGTGTATATTTTTTCCTGAGTTGAGTTTTGTGAACAACAACAAATATTCAGCTATTTGCGCAAAATCCACAACGGAGCCAGTTGACTGCAGTTTCATAATTTCATTTAAAGCAGCAACTTTGCGTAGCATCTCCTGTGGCAATCAGAAGGTCAACAATGCAACAACTATGTTGACAGCGAAGAGGAAGTTTCGCATTCGCTGCAGTTCCGTTAACGCAATTAAACATAATTGGTCAAAATAAAGTTGCAATAACTATTATGGCATGAAATGCCGCATTATGAATGCTGTTATTTTTATACGAGGCATATCTCAATACCATTCCGGGTGTTTCCTTGAATGTATTGAAATTTAGTAATAAAACAACTTCACCAAAGGACTAGACTGGCTCGTGACCTAAGTCGCAGAGATTAGAATTTTGTAGCTTTGTATTTTTTTCAGTTGCATTTCGCATTATCCGACAAATTGTCGAAATCTGCATATTTCGTTTGTTGGGTGAATTTTATTGCAGGCGGATGTCGAAAGAACGTTTGAACGTCTGAACGTAGCTGGCCGCACGCAAGCACCTTTGTGAAACAGCAGCAACACGTTGGATTTAATATAACTTCATCCTTTCTAAATTACCACGAAAACTGAGTGCCTAATAATATTATTATTGAGCTATCCATTAATACGTAGGTCGTCTTTCATATATAGGGTTTGACCAACACAAGTGCTGAAAATCTGAAAACTCACAATTTTTCTAGATAGCGAATACTAGCCTTGAATTCATTTACAGTGCGTTCAGGGTTGGTCGAGAAGTGCCTAACCTCGCTATCAATAGCATCGAGTGTCTTTGTTATAAGACGACTATGTGTGCCAGGCAACATCGGAATCGAAGAAATTGTATAGTTGATGAGGTAGCAAGGAAAGGCATTCTAAAATCGCTATCGGAAGAATGGGAGCGGGTCGGGGCTACCGTACCATTTTGTGTTCTACTACACGAGCTGTCGCAAAAGTCTTTTGGCCCAAGATCGATCGCTTCATTTCATTCTGGACTGTCCCGCGTTTGGGTGCTCAAGATTTAAACACTTGGGAGTGCATACCTTTAGACGATTATTTTTTACAACTTTCGCCAGACTTAACTCAGCCACAGTGCATCGATGAACTTAATGAAATTTTTGGCGATTAAGCTCAAGTACTAGTTATTCAGTCGAAGGCGTAAATCACTTCAAATCGAGGCAACTATAGACATTAGTGGGATCTGCACATATTCAATATTGCACGAACATTTGACATCTGTTGACGTTGGACCGCACACAACTTGTCAATAGCTCACAAAAGGTGGAAAGAAATATTAAAACAATCGACAACGGTGCTTCAAAATATTATGACATCGTAACGGAAGATGAATTGTCGACTGAATTGGTATTTCCAGTTAGACCAGTCGAATTCAACAAATATTGATCGCTAAAAATGTCGAAACCATACCACTAGAACAAAGCGAAATCTTCTTGCCAGTTTTTTTTTTTTTTTTTTAAAGTAATCAAGAAAATCTAAGATGTATCAGTCTTCTCCACGACAATGCGAACTCTCACACATCTACTGAAACCACTGCATTTATGGGCACTGAAAAAATTGTAATGAATAGTGCACCGTTTGGTATCGATTTGGCAAAAAATAATTTCTTTTTATTCTCGTACATAAAAAATTAACTAAATGGTCAACGTTACTCGACATCTGAAGAGGCAGTTTTGGATATACTTCAATCAGAGTGTTTGGTTCAAACGCACGCAAATTGAGTTAATGGATAATTATCCAAAATTATAATATTTGTGGAAATATTAAGAGTGTATAATCCTATTTGAGGAATGTGAATTAATTCTAATACCAACTTTTGTCGCTATTAAGCCACTTAGCGTTATTGAAGGATATTTCTGTTTCTCATTAATCTAGGTTTTGACCATGATGGAACCAGACCTTGGAAGAGGAATAAAATCGAAATCCATAGTTAGTTTTATTTTAAGCAAATTTACTCTCTTACCTTTATGTCAAATTAAGAGTACAATATACTAAACAAAACGTATGATAGGGTAAGTAACAGAAGTTCTTACAGAGTTTTTAAAATAATCCCTTTAAGAAACATTGAAACTGTTTTTGCCTTAGGCAATACGAGATCTAAAAGCTATGCAAGTATAAAGAATGGAGTTTAAGAAGCGTTTCGACGGTTGGAAAGAGTGACGGGCTGATAAAATATCAAATAATAATAAATATCAATCGAATACTATTTTGAAGTTGACAACTTTAACATAAAAAAATTAATAAATATTTTTTCAAAATACAAAAAAACTAACAAAGCTTAATGTACATACATATCTCCTAAGCCACTTATGCTACAACAACCAAATTTACTGAGTACAAATCTTATAAGATTATACTTCTAACGACGGTGTGAGAATAGATGAAATCGGAGGATAACTGCACTTACTCCCCGTATAACGGTACTATTCGAAACTACTTAAAGCGCAATAAATCACTAAACACACCAGAGTTATTAAATTTGACCACCGAGATGGTATGAAAGAGTGTTATACGAACTGTTGTGAAAATTGGACAATGGGCGTGGCACCGCCTACTCTTTGGTGAAATTTCATAAAAACCGATTCGACAAGATATAGGACGTGGAATTCTTCTTACATTCTTATAATTCTGAGCAATTTTTGGTTGTCAGTCAATTTCTGCGGAACAAACCGCTTTCGTAAGCCCAAAAGTTCCGTCAAAATGCAATAAATCAATGTTTTGGAGATATTCAATTGCATTTTCATGATTTTCTATGACAATTTCAGCTAATTTTTGATGAAGTCGCGCACAGATTCGATGGAGTTTCCGGTGATCACGGATTTTGATTGGCCCACATGTTGATCGTCATTTATGTCCTCACGACCACTTTGAAAACGTTTAAACCACTCGTGCACTTTGCTACGGGATAGGTAATCATCGCCATAAACTTGTTTCATCAATTAAAATGTTTTGGTAAAAGTTTTACCAATTTTAAAACAAAATTTAATGTTGGCTCTTTGTTCGAAGCTCATTTTCGCACGATAACACAAACATACTGACACTTAAAACGCCATAACTTCACTTCTGATCAATGAAATATCATGAAATTCTCACTGGACAATCGATAATGATAGCAGATTCTAACGCACCAGACATCGACAAATAGATGGCGCCATCAGGGGGAGATTCAAAAAGTCCTGTTTACTTTGGAAAGCACCTTGTATAGTTATTTTTATTTTAAGGAGTTATGTACAGTGAGAACCACTAAGAAAGAAAATTTTCCAGTTTATTTTCTAAGAAGACCTTTAAAATTATTGACCCAAAATTTGTACACATATCATGGCATATTTTAACTGTATTTTAAAACTTACTTTAGTCTTAAAGCTGATCTCCAAGAGCCCCTCTCAAAAAAGAATTTTTGCGGTGACCACTATATCTCTGAACTGGATTCTCTGAAATTAAAAAACCAAACAAATTTTGTTAAAGTTTAGTTAAATCTCGTCACTAATCTAAGGGATAAGCAAAATAAAATCTTTTGACAAAATGGGGGTTTCACAAAAAAAACAGTAAATTTTTTACCAAAATTTCGACCTTAAAGTGTTAAAAAAAACATTTATCGGTGAGAAAAAATCTTCTTTTAATTAGTAAAAAATATATTCAAAAAGTCCGTGACAAAATTAAAGACTAATCGGTGTATCTATTTTCGAGAAATGTTGGTCACCGCCTTTGAAAACATCATTTTGAGAAATACGCATTTAAAGTTTGAATTGAACTTCCAAGCACTCAGAAACGATTTTTCAAATTTGTGTGTAAATTTGAAAATATTTACCGAAACAATATGAAATTTTTTGAGTGTATTGCTAAATGTATACACATTAATAAGATAAAATAAATATAAAAAACAATTTTTTGAAAATTTTAACTGTATGTAATCACTTAACGACGTTCTACAATCCTAGTTGAAATTAAAAGCACATGGTGAAAGAACAAAAGGCT